>JAQQSZ010011506.1:0-12233 GCA_028646595.1 Phalanger gymnotis | reverse complement strand
GGGGATGGAAAGGGAGTGGGGTGACAGAAGAGAGGGCAGACTGGGGAATAGGGCAAACAGAATACATGCCATCTTGGAGTGGGGGGAGGGTAGAAATGGGGAGAAAATTTGTAATTCAAACTCTTGTGAAAATCAATGCTGAAAACTAAATATATTAAATTAAAAAAATAGAGGAAAAAAAAAGACCTTTAATGCCAAGCAGAGGAGTTTGCCTTTTATCCCAGAAGCAAGAGTAATACAGCCTGACCTGTGCCTTAGTAATAACAGTTTGACAGCTGTCTGCAGGATGGAACCAAGAAGAGAGAGATTAAAGTCAGGGAACACAATTAGGAAGCTACAACAGTCTTCTAGGTGAGAGAAAGGGCTGAATTAAGGTGATGGCTGTGTGAGAGTAGAAAGATGGAGACAGAGAAAATGTCACAGAGGTAGTAGGGCAGTGAGGTGGTGCAATGAAGAGAACACCAGTTGATGTCAGGAGGACCTGAGTTCAAATCTGACCTCAGACACTCATTAGCTGTGTGATCCTGGGCAAGTCACTTAATCCTCTTTGCCTCAGTTTCCTCATCTGTAAAATGAACTGGAGAGGGAAATGGCAAACCATTCTGCCTCAGTTTCTTCATCTATAAGATGAAGTGGAAAATGAAATGGCAAACCACTCCACTATCTTTGCCAAGTCGACCCCAACCAGTGTCATGAAGAGTTAGACATGACTGAAACCCCTCAACAACAACACAGAGGTAGTATTAATAAGACGTGGTAACTGACTAAATGTGGGAAATGAAGAGTGAAAAAATAGATGATGACTCTAAAGGTTATGAAGCTGGGTGAACGGCAGTGATTGGAGGTGACTGGGAGGGTGACTGGAAAGATGGCAGTGCTCTGGATAAAAATAAAGTTAATAAGAGTTGATTGCAGTTTGGCATCACTCAATGTTATTTTCATTTACATTATAATCGTTGTATATATTGCTCTATAGGCCATTTATTAGACTATAAACTCCATGAGGGCAGAGACTGTCTTCTTTCTCTTCTTGTATTTGTATCCCTAGTACTCAGCACAGCGCCTGGCACATTGTAGGTGCTTAATAAATGTTTATCGACTAATAACTGTTTATCGACTATTGTCAGTGTTGTAGTGTTTTGTATAATGAAGAAAAGAATCATCAACAGTGACTTATCTCAGGAGTGAGAGTTCCTAGGTTCAAATTCTGGGTCGGCCGCTACTACCTGTGTGCTCTTAAAGAATTAATTTCTCTTCTGTGGGCTTCAGTTTCCTCATGTACATAATGAGGGCAGATCTCTAATATTCCTTCCGGCTTATCCTGTGACAGGCCTAATTTTTGTCAGTCCAGAGACTCAAAGTCAGGGGTCGCAGTTTAATGAGGCACTCAGGATCATAAAATCCAAGAGAGCTAACTTTACTGGCAATAAGAGATTACATAAATGTGATTTCTAAAATTAAAGAAAGGATACTGTCAACTAAAATGACGCTGTCCTCCACCTCTTAAGACACCACGGCAAACCGCCTTCCTAGAGTGAGAAGGCATTTGCCACAGGTCAGTAGGAGCCCTGACAAAATCTCAGAAATTAACTCTTCCTCCTCCCTCCCACCATCCCTTTTATACTTCAGGTAGGGAGGAAGCTACCCCTCTCCCAGCCTCCTGGACATCACCCGGTATTAGCCTATTCTTCACCCTTCTGCCAGACTCCTCTTTCTAATGCACAGGCATCATCAGGATACTCGACCTCTCTGAGGCCTTCGATGGCTCCTCCTTTTCTACAGGACAAAAGACAGATTTCTTTGCCTCCAGTTCAGTGTTATAGAGGCACTTGAATACACATTCACCAGCAAAATATTGCCACTGATTTTACTCCTTCCTGATTCCTAGGTCTGCTTGCACTAGAGTGAGATCAGAAATATGTTATTCCAGTACACACCTATATCTATATATACACACACACATATCTACATATGTGTGTATATATAATATACAATATACTGTATCTGTGTATGTGTATATGTATACATATGGACATATCCACACACATACACATACAGATACAGATACACATACAAATACATATACACATACACACACATACACACATACACGGTCATATATATGAAATTTGATCAGCCCATCCTTATCATGGTTCCCCAGTACTCTGGCTGACATATGGGGAAGGCGCCAGGACCCAGGCTCCAACGTGCAGTTTCTCTTGTGTCTGGATTTAGTGCAGATAGGGCACCTCAGAACAAGAGCCAATTTCAGCATGTAGTCAGACCCTAGTCACCCTGCCTCACACACCTGCCAGTTATGGGACTTAAAGAAAGGTCACTCAACTTTTCAGCCTCACTTTCCTCATTTGCAAAATGGGATGGATACTAGCTCCTAACCTGCAGGATTATTATGAGGACCAAATGAGAAAATATATGTCAAACCTTTGCAAACTTTAAAGTGCTATATAAAACGGCAGCTAGCATTTGTATACTATTTGTATAGTGCTTTAAAGTTTACAAAGTACTTTATGTATGGTCTCATTTGATCTTCACAGAATCCCTGGGAGTTAGATGCTATTATGCCCATTTTGCAGGCAAGGAAACTGAGGCACAGAGCCATCAAGTGACTTGCCTGCTGTCATATAGTTGGGTCTTCCTGATTCAAAATTCAGAGCTCTATCTACTATGCCACTAGGTACTATATAAAGGTTAGCTATTATTAGCTATTATCCCCATTATTGTCTTCTGCTCTGCTTTACTTTTGCCTTGTGAACACACTAACAGCTGTGAACACCAGGGAATATGCTTAATAGCATGCCTTCTCTAACACCAGCATCAAGCATGTGTTGTCATTCTCTTGAAAGCTACGGTATGCTTGGCAGCTGTGACTAGCTGTCTGTCCCCATAGCATAAGGTATACAGCTAAGCCCCCTTTGCCAACATCCCTAGACTTTGGCATTCGAGGCGCCTTCACGACTTGGCTCCATCTTCTTTTCCAGCTTTGTTTCACACCGTTCCCCTTTGTGGGCTCTCTAGGCTAGCCAAACCGGACCACATGTTCCCTGACCTCATCAAGCACTTGCCAGGATTCTTAATGGGGAAGGGAGTGAAGCCAGACATGGCATTCTTCATTCCCCAACTCAGGGACTTCACTGTCAATGTGCATTCCACTCTCTCTCCACACTTCCCCAGCCCACTGTGATCCAAGGAACTGAGGAAATTTAAAATAGCTTCTCTTCACAAAATGGTTAGGGATCTCAGAGGAAAAGAGGGGGGAATTAGAAGCATTGTATCCCAACTGCATGGAGGCATTTCTACAGGCCTGAGAGATCCATCTTCTCTGAAGGTTTTAATCTTTTATGACAGTCCAATGTGGGATTGTTATCAGGGTGGGGGAAGGTAAGAAGTCCCCTGATCACACACGAATCGAGTCATGCACATACCAAGAAAAATACATATAATCATATTAAGACCATTTGTTTTCATATCTGTACAGTTTATAGTGATATAAAGTTGACAGCTTCTAGGCATGGATTTCACTAAGTAATGTCTCTGTATTTTTCCTGGATGTGATATCCTATTTTCTCAGCCAGGAAATGACCTTTGGGAAATTCTTGGGGACTGACCAGTGCTTCAGGCCATCTTCCTTGGTTAATGAACAAGTAGATGGCTCATCTTAAATTATGTTTCTATTTAATTTTAAAAAAAGTGATGGTGCCGTTCTAGAATCCAAACTTTTCCAACCCAAATTATTTGGAAGAGGGTCCATGACGTTTGATAGCTCCAGCCCATGCTGGTTGCATTGCAAAGATGATAAAGGACTTAATAATGAGTAGTACATTTTGACAGCTTGCTTCTAACCTCCTTGACATAAACCTTAGTGTTCATGACAAAAAGATCCATTATGGGATTTCACTCCACAGAATTCAGAGACTTGACTCCTTTGGATGCCAGGAGATAATTTTAAGGCAACATTAGTGCAAGCAGAAGTAGGATTGTGCCCTTCTTGAGGGAAAGAATTCTTCCTATCCATCCCCCTGTCCTTCATAGTCATCATTCAATTTATTGACTCTTTGGCATAAAGAAACACATCCTTTTGTGAATAGCACATTAAATGCAGGTTAGGGCCTGTTCTCTTCAATTAGGTCTTGATATAACCTTCCAGTTGAAAACCGGAGTCTAGTCTTACCATTATGGGGCATCACATTTTAATGTTGTTCCAATATGGAAGTTACAGGAATTGGCTGATGAGTAACTTTTGCATTAGAAACTCTGATGATGTAAAGGGTTAGAGGTACCCTTTGAGTTTTCTTAATTCTTTTAGCTCACAGTACCCAACAAGAAAACTTGGGAAAACTCTCTCTCTCTCTCTCTCTCTCTCTCTCTCTCTCTCTCTCTCTCTCTCTCTCTCTCTGTCTTCCTTTATCAAAGGAAGTGCAATGAGATGTAACTTTAATTCTTTCTTCCATTCTTCATGGTTTCATTCATCAAAATTTACCTTCCTTTGGGCAGAACACTGCCAGATAAGGGCATGATAGGAGAGGGGAGGAGAGGAGAGGAAAGGAGGGGAGAGGAGGGAAGAGGAGGGAGAGGGAGGGGAGGGGAGTGGGGAGAGAGGAAAAAAGAGGTCACTTGCAATTGCCTTGCTCAAAGTGAGAACTTGAAAAGAACTTAGCTTAAAAAGGCCAAGGTCTCCCACCGCATCCTGGGCCATCTCCAGTCATCCTGAACGATATCTGGCTGCTGGACCCAGATGACTCTGGAGAAGAAACTGAGGCTGGTGACTTTGTACAGCCCTCCCTTATTCAAATAAAATTCAATTACAAGTCATGTCATTATCTCCTTGATGTCATGGCCTTCTTCAAGAATGAAGGACAAACCACAACCACGCACACACACACACACACACACACACACACACACACACACACACACACACACACACATTCCTCATGACTATTCCAATAGTCTATGCATTTTCCCAGGTAAGGTGAAGATAATTTTCTAGGAGGCATGAAAGACTTCACGCAGAATTTAATGTGGGAGCTGAGCTTTGCAGAAAACCATAGGCTTTAAGAGAGTGAGAAAAGAGGACATTCAAGGCCTGGTGGTCAGTTTATGTAAGTTATGGCGGTAGGAGATGA
The DNA here is from genome assembly GCA_028646595.1 of Phalanger gymnotis. NCBI lineage: Eukaryota > Metazoa > Chordata > Mammalia > Diprotodontia > Phalangeridae > Phalanger > Phalanger gymnotis. Next base: position 7,089 of record JAQQSZ010011506.1, on the reverse strand, counting down.
AGGGTTCTGTATGGCAGGGAGAGGGAAAAAGGGGGAAATAACCAATTATCCACTTCTTATCTGATACTTTCATATTGATCAGTCTCTCTGTGTAATTTTTTTTTTGATTCGGTCTTCCTGACTATCTCAAGAGCACTTTATGCTATATGGAGGGGACCATTTCAGTACAATTTTCAATAAACCAAAATTAATCATGCCAGATAAACTACCTTTAAAAAAAATTTAAAACATAGACAAGCACTTTGACCAGAATCTTTGAGAGGACTTCTACCACTGAGGAAGAAATAGGGATCCATGGTTTCATGCCATGGAATTAATTTAGTATGACCCAAACCAGAGGGCAATTCTGCTCATAACTGAAGAGCATACAAACAAAGTGATTTCAATGCAATAGAATGTACTGGTGGCCTTGGGTCGGCCCCTGTGTCTTCTGGAAACATCAGCTTTTCAGAGTATAAAATTAATTACCCAGGAAGAAGCCAGGTAGTATATGGCAGAGTGACTTGGGTAAATGTCAACAGATTATCTGATTTCTTCCCAAAATTTAGGTGATTATAGGTACCTGGTGCAAATGTGGCTTTTCATGGCCAGGTCCCAGCTGACTCATGCCAAGACAATTGACTCAAATGGTAGACTCTAGACTCAGACATTGTATTCCGTTGGCTAGATAATAAAATTTCCCAGGGTTCACTCTGTTCCTTTCTTTCTCTCAAAATGCAAAAAATCAATAAAAAAATGAGCATGTCTGTTCAGAAGTACTAGGAAATAGCCATGATGTTAACCCCTTGCTTAGGAAAATTGATCGTTTAACACCCTTTTGGAATATTATTCTTCCATCTACCACAATTGCTGATGCTTACATCCACTTGACTCAAAAACCCAGATCAGCATGGTATGAACTAGCCTGCTACCCTTTGTCTTTTTTTCAGGTGAATTGAAATTCATCCTGCTGCCTTTTTATAACTGTTCTGATAATATGGGCATTGAGGTGGGAAATGGATACTTTCAAATAAAATATGTACGATCTTGGTTAATGATGTGTTTAGGATAACAAGTTAAGGATATAGCAAGTCAAGGACACATGTCTGGGGCAGCTAAGTGGTGCAGTAAATAGAGTGTCGGGCCTGGAATCAGAAAGACCTGAGTTCAAATCCGGCCTCAGACACTTATTAGCTGTGCCACACTGGTCAAGTTACTTAATCCTGTTTGCCTCAGTCTCCTCATCTGTAAAATGAGCTAGAGAATAAAATGGCAAACCACTCCCCTATCTTTACCAAAAAAACCCCAAACTGGATCCCAAAGGGTCAGATATGACTAAATAATTACGATAACAAAAGCAATATGTCTAACACTATACTAAGTACCATCAGGGTAAGAAAAATTAGGAAGGGGAAGGATTTGCTATTGGTTTTAAAGTTTAAGATGGAGCATTTTCCCTGAGGTAGTTTTAATCTAGGCAAGAAAAGTATACCATCATAGCTTCTGGCCACTACTAGGTATTGGGCATGCAGCTGGCAGGCCCTGACACATTGAAACAAGTTGCTAGCGATGCAACTAAAGAAATGATAAATTTGTTTGACTCAAGCTGGACCACTATTCTTCTTCTGTTTGTCCCACAGAAACCAGTTCAAGTCAGGACCTGAGTAAAGGGAGGATGAGATACCAAGTTTGGGAAAGTAGGGAATAAAACAGCTTTTGAACTCTCTACACATATGAGTCTGTCACTACCAGTCAAACCCTGCTCACCATGGCTTTCCTACCCTTCCTTCTCCTCTCTTTCTCTTTCCCCTCTCCTCTCTTTTCCTTCTCTTCCCCTCTCTCCCTTCTCCCTTCCTTTTCTTCCCTCTCCTTTTCCCTTCTCTTTCCTCGCTTCTTCTCCTCTTTCCCTCTCTTTGCTCTCTCCCCTTTCTCCTCTCCTCCCTCCCTTTTCTCTTCCCTCTCTTCCCCCTCCTCTTCCCTTCCCTTTCTTCCCTTCTCTTTTTCACCCTTCCTCTTCCCTTCCTCTCCTTTAAAAAAAAACAATCGCAGTACAATAAGAATATCTGAGCAAATGTCAAACAGAAAGAAATTAAGCTGCACCAACCTTACCAGAAATGTCCCTATTAAAAATCAGGTCGGTCCACAGAACCCCTTTGTCCAGGATTATGATAGGAAAATAATCCTGATGCTAATCCCTTGCTGAGGGAAATTGACTCATTTGACACCCTGTCTGAGTATTATCCTTTTATCTACCACAAATGCTAATGATTTTATTCTCTTTAACTCAAAAACCCAGCTTGACATAGGATGAACTAGCCTGCCACCTTCTGTCTTTTTTTAAGACAGGTTCAAACCCAGCCTGCTGCTGTTTTATAACTGTTCTGATAACATGGGTATTGGGGTGGGAAATAGGCATTTGCAATGAAATATGTATTATCCTGCTTAATAATGTGCTGAGGCTAACAAGTTAAGGATGTGCTGAGTTTGAATGTTAAAAATAACTGCTGAGTCTTCAGAGCTAAGAATAATGTGTTCAGTTTTATGCTGGACTAGACCACAGGGTGAAAGGTGGGGTCTTTTCCCAGTAGGCAAAAATCAACCACCTAAACAACTGGCCAGAGGAAGAACCCAAGGGAGAAAACATATTCCAGAGACCACAGGGACAAAGCACCTGTACACCAGGATGAGGGAGGTGGCAGCCGCAAGAACAGGGCCAAATGTCAGAAGCAAGTCAACAACATGGAATAATTAACCCAGTAATCATTTAAACCGAGGCAGTGACACATAGATGTACCATGGTAACAGAGTCTGATCATAAATTAAGAGTGTGAAGAGGTGTACCATGGCATTTTAAAATGTCTAAAGTGGAATTTCTGAGAGGGTCTTATGAATGACACTTGGGGAAGGGGAAGCTTCATGAACACCATGGGAGGAGGGATAAGGAAAGGGTTAAAGTAGATACAAAAAATTCAAAATCTAGAGAAAGAGGAATGGGACTCAGGCAATTCTATGCAGCAAGTCTGTCCTGTCACCCCCTTGGATTCCTGGGGTTCATGGGGATAGGACAGTGGACAGTGCTTAAGTAGTATGCACAGAAAGCTCCCCCTCCCCTGTTTTAAGCTGGATCTCTGGAGGCTCATTGAAATAGTAGGAGAAATCCAGGTTTTCCCAAAGTCACTCTACAACATTAAGAGGCCGTGCTTTATTTCTCTAGTGAGCTGACTTCCTCTCTTTGCTTACTTCAAAGACTTCTCTGGGATAGCAAAGCTGAACAGTTATGCCAGACATTGATTAAGCAGGGACTTACCAAACCAAGCCCAGCTCTGTAGAGGTCATATTTACCAGTGAAGCCCTAACATGCACAAGTTCTGAGTCCTTTTTGTATCGTATGAATACCCTTAGGAGTCTATGTGAAGCTTGTGGACACCTTCTCAGCGCCAGGTTTTTAAATGCATAAAACAAAATATATAAGATTACAAAGAAGCCAAAAATATATAAGATTACAAGGAAGCCAATTATGTTAAAATATAGTTATCAAAATATTTTTAAAAGCTAGTTCATAAACCTCAAGTTAAGAACTCTTGCTTTTTGAACTCACTATATATATACATATATATATATGTATATATCTGTCACTTCCAGTCAAACCCTGCTCACCATGGCTTTCCTACCTCTTCCTTTGCCTCCCTTTCCCCTTCCCATCTCCTCTCTTCCCCCTCTCTTCCCCTCCATCCCTTCTCCCTTCCCTTTCTTCTCTCTCCTTTTCCCTTTCATTCTCCTCTCTTCTCCTCTTCCCCTCTGTCCCTTCTCTCTTCTCTTTCTTCTCTCTCCTTTTCCCTTCCCATTTCCTCTCTTCTCCTCTTCCCCTCTGTCCCTTCTCCCTTCCCTTTCTTCTCTCTCCTTTTCCCTTTCATTCTCCTCTCTTCTCCTTCTCTTTCCCTCCCTCCCTTCTCTCTTCCCTTTCTTCTCTCTCCTTTTCCCTTTCATTCTCTTCTCCTTCTCTTCCCCTCCATCCCTTCTCCCTTCCCTTTCTTCTCTCTCTTTTTTTCCCTTTCATTCTCCTCTCTTCTCCTTCTCTTCCCCTGCCTCCCTTCTCCCTTCCCTTTCTTCCCTCTCCTTTTCCCTTCTGTTTTCTCTCTTCCTCTCTTCCACACTCTCCAGTTTGCCAATGCCCTTTCTAAATAACAACAATGATGATGATGATAAATAATAATAATCCTAGAGAGCAGGGATTATCATTACTTTATAGCCCCAGTGCTTAACACAGTGCCAGGCACACAGTAAATTCTTAATAAATATTTACTTTTTATTGACTGACTAAAGAGCTGAACTGAACCCAACGTTTCAGAGATGGCCTGTCCAAGAGAATGGTGGTACTGTCCCCTCTGGACTTGTGAACCTCTTAATGAAGCCTGTACAATTGCATTTGGTTTTATATCTGCTAGGTAACATTGCTCATTCATTGAACTTTTAGTTCAAAACATCTTCTCCCTATTTATCTTTTTTCACAGTCTTGCCCAGCCAGGTTTCCTCTGGGTTGTACTTACACAGTTAATTTTTTTTTAATTCCGGCTTTACACCAAAGATAAAATATGGGGTGGCTGTCTGCTTTACAGAACCAATTCACACAACATCATTGAAGCTAACCTAGGGAGTTTAAAATACAATTCGATTTATATACAACATTTTCAGAAACATATTTATGACCTATTCATCACAAATGCCTGTAGGAGAGATTATCACAGCAATAATTCTCTGGAAAAGCAAACAACATTTTGGATGGGGCTAGTGCTGAGTAAAAGCGACTTCATGGACACTTGGGGCATGCTGTGTCCTTCTCCCTCTGCACCATAGGGAGCTGATGCTACATTTTTCTTGTGGTATGGGAGAAAGCTGCCTTATTGCAGAAGGGAAATAGCTGTAGTTCAAATTACTCATCACTGCTGGAATGAGCATCCCCTGTCATGAGTCCAACTCACAGAGGAATAAAGCACATCATACCCGACATTTATCTTAAAATAAACAATTTGCTTGTAAAAGAACATTTTTATGGCTCTGGTAAGTGATTTCCACTTGGTCTCACAGGTGTATGCCCTGTACTTTTTCTTTTGTGGAGGAAACTATAATATCCTCTTCTTAACACCAGCAAATCTCCTGTCCCAGAGAGCGCATTAAATGGTTCTCTAATTTCCAAGGCTTAGCTGGGAGATTTGTAAAAACAACTCCATATTTCACACAGACTGTCTCTTAATCATGTTGACTGAATCTCCCTGAAAAGACACATTCTTGTGAGGAAGTCACACCATTACAGAGGCAGAGATCAGAAATTTCCTTGTTTTTGTCATGAAATGTTCCCGATTCAACTAAATAATGGCTCCATCCCATCCCCAGATAGCAGGCAGTGTGGCAAAGGGAAAGGATGCTGGATATGGAATCAGGGGACTTAGGTTCAAATCCCAGCCTTACCACTTAATAACTGCATCAATTTAGAAGCCTCAGCTAGCCTCACTATGCTTCATTTTCTCCTATGTAAAACATGAAGATTGGAAGAGACAGCAGCTAGATGGTACCCTGGACAGAGTGTTGGACCTGGAGTTAGGAAGACCTGAGTTCAAATGTGATCTCAGATGTTTATTAGCTGTATGACCCTTGGCAAGCTACTGAACCCCTCCATTTCCTCAGTAATAAAACAAGGATAATAACAACACATTATTTGTGAAGTGTTTGGCAAAGTACATGGCACACAGTTGGATACAGTGGTCATCAACAGAATAACTAGGCTAGAAGGAAATGAAAATCTCTCATTTCCCTTTCCTGAAATATCACCAGTGATGCCTCAGAGTCCAAAGACCCTGCTGCTTTCAGAGTAGCTGTGAAATCCCACCCCTAGATCAGTGCTCAAAGAAGCTGCCTGGCTATTTGTTCACCTCATGAACTCTGTTAATGGGCAACAACAGCAGCTTCCCTTTGTGTGGGACAGTTGATGAATTAAAATCAGAAGCTTCTCAAGGTAGAAAGTAGAAAGGAATTTTATTATGATCCTGTGAGAAAGGGCAACTTACCACACCAAGAATTTTCTCAGTGTCAGATCATGCCAAACACAGAAAATACAAGGTCTTTTATAGGACCTAACTGCAATTCCCCCTCCGGACCTCCTTCCTCTTGGCTCAAAATTGCAAGCCTTGAGGGTACAATCTGAAATGCAATAAATCTACCCCAGTGACAATGACAAAGAACTAAAGGTTTGGTTATCTTGACAAGCAGAAACCAGTTGTTTTGATACCTCGTCTCCCAATAATTCTCACATCTGTCACAAACTAGTCTTTCCCACCATTCTTACATCTTTAACGTATTATCTCCCACCATTCTTACATCTAACTGGTCTTCTGACCAGGTTTGCATGAGGAGGTTTGCATCTGGCTTTCTGGCATTTATTCTCTCCTCTTTCTGGCCTCTCGCCCTTATGTAAGTATGCGGATGTCAGGATCCTGTGTCCTATTCTCATGCCCAGGGGATCTCACGGTCACTAACTTGTCTTCCCACAGTCACTAACTTGTCTTACAGAAAAACTGAGCAGGAAGCCAAGATTTAGAGTCTATGAGAGGCTTTACTATCCCGTTTATTTAGATTTCATGGGAGGTCTTCACTATCCCACTCACCTTTACCCATACAAGCAGAAAGAAAATGAATTCCCATTACTGACTGGCCAGGTAACATAGAATGTAATAGTGGCTTCTTGTTGAAGAGGCAAAGATTTTGTGCGGGCAGTCCCCATTGCTAAGTTTTTATGGCAGACCCCGATATGAGCAGTGATTCATGGAAACAACAGAAAGGAAAAGAGAAAAACGGGGTGGAACTGATGCTCATAGGCACTAAATCCAATGCTAAACATGTCCACCATCTCTATGGCAAAGAAATACTACTACCTGTCATCTTTTCTTCTCAAAATATCCTCTTTGAGACACACTTTTGTGATTTTTCTTCTCTTTAAGGTTGTTCTTTGTGTTCAATGGCCAAAAAAGAACTTTTAAGAAGACAGGAGACTGTGTAGTATAGTAGAAAGAGTGTTTCACTTATAATCAGTAAGGACCTGAGATTGAATCCTGCTTC
>JAQQSZ010011505.1:0-12233 GCA_028646595.1 Phalanger gymnotis | reverse complement strand
TACCCTGTGTCTGGTGGTGGCCAGTAGTAGATTAGTGGAAAAAAGCTTGTTAAAACTAAGAGCTGTGGTTCTCATTGATAAAATTTTATATATTATATGTATATATATATATCATATGTAAATTTTTATGGTCATCGTTTTACTGTTATTTGTTTTTCTCTGTGTGAATGTTCCCCAGGGTACTAAAGTGTCCAAAGACGTTTTTGTCCACCCTAAGGGGACTCCATGGACCAAATGCTATAGCTATATGCCATGAATTGGCAGGGAGGTCAAATATACAACATTCTAAGCCTAGGCTAGCAAAGGATTTTCAGCACTCCTTAAAGGACTTTCAAGCATCTCTTGTCCCTTATTATTTAAGGGAAAAAACCTGAATAATTTTGATGGTGGATAGTAAAGTATATATACATTTGTGTGTGTGTCTGTATGGCTGACATCATATAACTTTTTGATCCACTATTCAAGAGAAATTCCACAAGCTACTATGAACCTGAATTCTTAATAGTGGAGATCGATATCTGGGAAAAAGATGAGAAGATAATCTCAGCATAGTCTAAACTGGGATATTTCTGGTATACTTTCCCCATTGTATAATTTCCTTTTGAAGAGGCTGCTCCTTCGTCTGGCAATGAAGTGTAATTGTGACAGCATGATTGGTTGTCTGCCGTTACACTTACATGAAGTCAAAGAGAGCTAAGGATGTTTTATCCTGCCCTATATATGTTGAGCCATCAACGACCAGTTTGATATTGCAATAATCATTTTTCTGGTTTTTCCTTTTATAACAAATTTCTATAATCAGAGTACGTGGTCAGAAGAAGATATGAGCACAATGCAAGGATATTTTCGGTCTAAATATATAGGCATTCCATATTCCAAACAACTAACTAAATTAGTACTCAGGTTTGTCACCTGCCTGCTAATGGCTTCATAGTCATGTGTAATATTAAATTGCTGAAATATCTCATTCTTTATGAATGATATGGGAATAATTGGACCAAGGTGAAACAATATTGTGAAAAAAATAAACACAATATTAAATCATTATCGACTAGACCAAGGAAGGGGTACAAAATGTATGTCTGTAGGTAAGATCTGAGCTATTCAGCCTAGAATTATAGTCCTTTCTATATCCTATCCTAAAGAACTTAGTAAATGAATATTTGGCCTAGTCATCTGCTTGTTGATAGATATGTATGTAATATACATGCACACATATACACGTGACTGTACGTGTGTGTAAAATAAGATTCTTAAGACTTCCAGGAGCAAAGATGAAGGAATAAGCCATTAGTCATTCTCACTCTCCATTACTTCCCTTGAACCACCCAGAAAATGCTGCCCCAGGAAAAATCCCGGAGCCAGTAGAAAGGTGAGTTGTAGCATTTTCTTAGTTTAGGAGTCTAGGAGAGTTAACAGGAAAGGTCACTTTTCCTGTGGCTGAAGGAAACCACTAGAGGAATGGAGGCATCCCAGCAAGCCAGCAGTAAACGCAACCGCAGTGGAACAGGGGAAGATTCTGAGCCCCAGGAAAGTGGAGCCAGGAAGCACTAATACCAGGACTCCCACATGCCTTTGCACAGGCCAGGGTTATTGACAGACACCAGAAGGGATGCGTGTCCATCAACAGCTGAACCTACCCATGCTCTGGTGAAGGCCTGTGGGAGGAGGAGAGTTCCACCAGGCAGACCACCGTTCCCCCACATCTTACATCCAGCTTCAGGGTAACCACAGAGAAACACAGAACAACCACACCTGGCCTCAACTCATACCAGACAGCTCTAGCTCACACCAGGTAAGTTACAGTATCATATAGCTTCCAGCTGCCAGAACCAGAGGCTCCAGCACATAAAGCTAGTAACCAGACCCGTAGCACCCAGCACAAGAAGCATGGGACAGAGCTGGTTTTATGGAAAAATAAAATAAAATTAATAAAGCTTTGGTTAAGTTGATTAAAAAAGAAAACCAAATTACCAGTACCAAAACTTAAAAGGGTGAATTCACTACCAATAAAAAGGAAATTAAGACAATAATTGAGAATTATTTTACCAATTTTATGCCCATGAATTTGAGAATCTTAGTGAAATGGATGAAGATTTACAAAAAAAAAAAGTGGATTGCCTAGATTAACAGAAGAGGAAGTAAAATACCTAAATAATCCCATCTCATAAAAAGAAATTGAACAAGACATCAATGAACTACTTAGGAAAAAAAATCCCCGGGGCCAGATGTATGTACAAGTGAATTCTATCAAACATTTAAAGAAAAATTAATTCTGCTACTATGTAGACTATTTGTGAAAATTGTCAAAGGAGGATTCCTACCAAATTATTTTTATGATACAAATATGGTATTGATATCTAAACTGAGAAGAGTCAAAAGAGAGAAAGAAAATTATAGACCAATTTCCCTAATGAATATAAATGCAAAAAATTAAAAAATATATTAACAAAAAGATTATAGCAACCTATCATGAGAATAATACCCTTTGATCAGGTAGGATTTATATCAGGAATTCAGAGTTGGTTCAATATTAGGAAAACTATCACCATAGTTGATCATATCAACAACAAAGCTAATAGAAAGCATATGATTATTTGAAAAGATGCAGAAAACCATTAAACAAAATACAACACCCATTCCTAATAAAAACGCTAGGGAGAATAAGGATAAATGGAGCTTTCCATAAAATGATAAGCAGCATCAGCAAGCATTATATGTAATAGGGATAAGCTAGTAGAATAAAGCAGGGACTAACATAAGCTCCCTGCCCAATCCCTCCAAAAACCTATAAAAGTGGCTCTGAAGCAATTCTAGAACTGCAGAACCCACAAAATAGCAGAGGGAAGCAGGGCTCCAGCCCAGGACAGCCTGGATGGTTTCTGGGTGAGGTCTTTCATGCACGGAGCTGGGAGTGAAGAGGAGCGGAGCAGAGCAGAGCCCTGTGTGGGCCGCACAGACCAACCAGACCAGAAGATGAAATAAAGTTCTAAAATAATCCCATTTTAGAAAAAGAAATAGAAAAATCAATGAACTCCCTAAGAAAAAATCCCCAGGTACAGATGAATTCACGAGCAAATTTTGCTAAAGAAAAATTGAAGAATAATTAATTCCAATACCATATAAACTATTTAGGGAAATAGGCAAAGAAGGACTCTTACCAAATTCTTTTTGTGACACAAATATGACACTGGTACTTAAACCATGAAGAGACCAAAAAAGAGAGTCAAAGACGAAAGAAAACTGTAAGCCAATTTCTCTAATGACTATTGATGCAAAAACTTTGGATAAAATACTAGGAAGGAGATTACAGCAATGTATCAATAAGTTCATACACTAGGACCAGGTGGGATCTATACCAGGAAGGTATGACTGGTTCAATGCTAGGGAAACTGTCAGCATAATTGACCATATCAATAAAATTAAAAAAAAAAAACAGAAATAATATGATTACCTCAGTAGATGCAGAAAAAGCTTTTGACAAAATCTGACATCTATTCCTATTCCAAAAACTAAAATGCATAGGAATAAATGGAGCTTTCTTAGAAATGATAAATATTATTTTTATACAAAACCATCAACAAAACCGTCAGCTATCTATAATGGAGATAAGCTAAAAGTCTTCCCAACATGATCATGGGTGAAACAAAGATGCCCATTGTCACCATTCTTAATTCAGTGTTGTAGTAGAAATGTTAGCTTTAGCAATAAGGAATTAAAATAGGCAATGAGGAAACAAAACTTTCACACTGCAGATAATGTAATCATATACGTAAAGATTTCTAGAGAATAAAGTAAAAAGAAAGCTACTTGAAATAAGTAGCAACTTTAGCAAGGTTAAGGATACATATTAAATGCACATGGATCAGCAATATTATACACAATGTACACGTTTATATGTATATACATACATATATACACATATATACATAGGTATGCATATGTATATATAACCTACAAAGATCAACAGCGAAATACAGAAAGGAAAATCTCATTTAAAAAAAACTGTAGACAATGAAAATTACTTGGGAGTCTACTTACAAAAACAAACCCTGGAAATCCATGAACAAATATTACAAAATGCTTTTTACACAAATAAAATCAGATCTAATCATTTGGAAAAATATCAGTTGCTCTTGTGTAAGCCAAATCAATATAATATAAATGACAGTTTTGCCTGAATTAATTTACTTATTCAGTGTCAATCAAACTACTTAAAAATCATTTTATAGAGCTAGAAAAAGTAACAACTAAATTCATCTGAAAAAGGTTAATTATATCAAAGGGATTAATGAAAAGAAAAATGCAAAGGAAGATGGCCTGGTTGTACCAGATCTCAAGATAAATTATAAAGTGTCAATTTTGAAAACTGTCTGATCCTGGCTGAAAGACAGAGCCTTGGATCAGTGGAGTTGATTAGGTACAGAAGACCCAGTAGTAAATGGCCACAGTAGCCTAGTGTGTGATAAACCTAAAGACACCAGCTTCTGGGATAAGAACTCACCATTTGAAAAAGACTGCTGGGAAAACTGGAAAATTGAAATTAGGTAAAGACCAGCAGGTTACACCATATACCAAGACACAGTCAAAATGAGTACTTTAGACATCAAGGGTGTTGACACAAGCAAATTAGAAGAGCAATTTACCTGCTAGATCTATAGAGAAGGAAAGAATTTATGATAAAACAAGAAATAGAGAGCATTGCAAAATATAAAATGGATGATTTTGATTCTAAGAAATTAAAAAGGGTTTGCACAAACCAAACCAATGCAACCTAGACTAGAAGGAAAACAAAAAACTTGGAAGAAATTTTTACAACCAGTGTCTCTGAAAAAGGCCCCTTTACTTAAATATACAGTGAACTGAGAAAAATAGATAATGCAAATAATTTCCCAATTCAATGGTCAAAGGATTTGAACAAGAAGTTTTCAGACGAAGTAATCAAAGCTGCCTATAGTCATAAAAATGTTCTAAATTGTTACTGATTACAAAAATGAAAATTAAAACAACTCTGAGGTAACACCTATCAGAATAGCTAATATGAAAGAAAAGGCCAATGAAAAATGCTGGAGAGAAGGGGGGGGTGATGGGATACTAATGTACTGTTGGTGGAGTTGCGAACTGATCCAGTCAACCTGGAGAGCAATTTGGAATTTGTCCAAAGGTTAATACAACAATATCACTAGTAGGTCCATATACCAAGGAGAGCTTTTAGAAATGATGAGGTTGATTTCAGAAAAGTCTGGGAAGACATGCTCTGATGCAAAGTGAAGTGAGCAGTACAAGGAAAACATTGTACATAGTATCAGCAATGCAGTGTGATGATTAACTATGACTAGCTTAGCTCTTCACAGCAATATAATGATCCAAGGCACATCCTAAAGAGTCATGATAGAAAATGGTTTACATCCAGAGAAAGAACTGATGAAATCTGAATGTAGGTTGAAACATATTATATTCATTTTCTTTTTAAAACTATTATTTCATGATTTTCTTCCTTTTGTTCTGTTTGTATTTTCACAACGTGACTAACACAAAAATACATTTTACCTGAATTCACACATATAACCTATAACAAACTGTTTACCATCTTAGAGTGAGGGGGAAATGGTCGGAGGCAAGAGGAAATGTGAAACTCAATATTTTATATTGAAAATAATTTAAAATTGTCTTTACATGTAATTGGAATAAATGATATTTCCAAGAAAAAAAGAAAGTGGAGCTCTCATTCTTAGGAACAGTTACTACATTCTTAGATATTAAAGGAAAGCCCAGGATCTGCCAACTTGACCTTTCCAATCCTCCATTGAGGGTGCAGCTCCTCATGCTTGGAGACCGCCATAATCATTCAATTTGTATTAACAAACTGATCCTTGCCTTTTTCATTTAAGGAAAACATCCATTCTAGTTTTCATGAAGAAAACTTGGTCTTTTGCACCCTGGACCTCTTCTTGGCTGGAACAGAGACAACTTCTACCACTCTGAGGTAGGCCCTGCTATATATGGCTCTTTATCCAGAGATCTAAGGTACAGTTATGATGCCAGGCTACGTACCCCTGTAGAATTCTGCTCACGAGAGGTCCCATTTATAGAGAGCTTGAAAGTTTGCCAGACACTTTACATATACCATCTACTTTCAATTCCCAATAGAAAAGGGCACTGATTACCATTTGTTACAATCATACAGACCCCTTTTTAATATCCACATTTCTGTCAGCTCCCCATATAACAGCAGTTGCTATCTAGGGTAGTAGAGTATAGAATTTCGAGTCAAGAAGATGTCAGTTCAAGTCATGCCTCAGTCCCTTACTAACCATGTGCCCTGTACAAATTACATAATTTCTCTCAGCCTCTGTGTCTTCATCTGTAAAATGCAGGTAACAATAGCCCTTGCCTCAAAAGGTCTTAATGAGGATCAAACAAGTGGTCAAACATAAACCATAAAGTGTTATACAAATAAAGTGTTATATAAGTACCAGATACTAGTTTAATATTATTAATATTTTAGTGCACCATAATTACTTTTAATTAAAAAGGTATGTGATAACAAAAAGTAACATTCTGAAATGCCTATTAAATAATTCTCCATTGATTTTATAATAGAAATACTGAAGTGAAGGATATATTATTAATTCAATAAATGGAAGGTCTTAAGGTCTTTAGATTTAGAATTGGAAGGTATATTAGAAACAATGAAATACAGCCCCTTCATTTTACAGATGTGGAACTGAGGCTGAAAGAAATTAAGCAATATCGGGAGGGTCTCACCGGTACAGTTTCTGAGGAGGGATTTAAATGAAGGTCATCTTGAGTCCAAACCCAGAGCTGCATCTCCAGGGACCCCTATTTGCTTCTCCCTCATGAGGTCAATGTTCTGAAAGCCAAGGCATGATCAAAAGGTGTATTTCCTTGTCTAGGATATTGTAACATGTCTCATATATCCCTTAAGCTAAAGATCAGAGTAAGGATCCATCGACCAAATATGGATGAGCAGATCCCTAGCAATAACTAATTAGAGAAATCCACAGCTTTGTACTACGCACATTCAGGGTCTCCTTAAAGTACTACCCAGAATGGAATAGCCCTTGTAGCTATCTGAGACAATACCCAAAAATGTCATTCTTATCAGCCATTTACCATTATGGAAATCAAATCAAGTACCTATTCTGTGCCTACTTCATGCCAGGAACTGCAGACACAAGTTCACAGAATAAAGCAATGCTTACCTCCGTGCAAGGATCTGGGTTGGGGGAAGGGGGAACAGAAAACTTAATTAGGAGTCAAAGTTTGTTTCTCATCCAGGCTTCCCATCTAAGCAGTCAGGAGACTTGGAGCAAGGCATTTCAGTCAGGAAATGAGCATTTATTAAGTACCTACTATGGGCCAAAGACAATGGCAAGTTTGTTGTTGTTGTTTGTCTTTCATTCTCATAGAGGAACATGCCATCAGGAAAATGATGCCATGACTTGCAAGTGAATTGGATTTAAGTGAGGGAGGGCTGTGCAAAGTCACCAGCCGTACTTTCTTCTCTGGAGCCATCTGTGTCCAGTGGCAAGGATTAAATCAGGATGACAGCAGATTGCCACCCCAAGTATTAGGAATACAAAGGAAGGCAAAACAAAAGCAACAACCAACTAGGTCTTGTTCCCAAGGAATTCCTAGTCTAATAGGACAGATGACAAGAGAAGAGCTTTGGACAAAATAGATGCAGACAGTACAAATAGGAGAAAATCGACAGAAGTCAGATAGTTCTCGGGTCCTCAGCTTTCATTCAAAAATATTGGACTTAAAGGATATAGGATGGTGACCTTCAAGTATTCAAAGGGCTCTTGGGTAAAAGAGGGATTCAATGGGCCCTGGATCTCAAAGTCTATATCAGTGGAGGGATTGGATCTAGCAAGCTCCACCATGATAGAAAGGCAAGCTCCTTGAGGGCACATTTCATTTTGTATCCCCTGGCATCAGCACGTTGCCTAGCACATAACAGGCTTTTAATAAATGGTTACTGAAGTGAATTGAAAGGCAGATAGCATAGTCCCCAAGAGGTGGGACATCCATCCTGAAGCCCAGCTTAGCCACGTACCAAGAAGCTCGTCGCAGGAGACTAAACTGTGGGAGCTGAATCCTAAAGTCATAGCATCTCTTGAGACAAATAATGATTAAAATAACGACCCTCAGGCCTCTGCAGTGAGCTCCTGTTTCCGCAGTCACAATGGCAGAATGATGGGAAATGGACTAAGAATCACATTGATGCTAAGAATCATATTCTCAATAAGCATTCATGGTTATAAGTTACTCATATATACATATATATGTATATTTATATGATTATTGCTATACATTATACATTGTTACATATTATTTATACATTATATATGAATATATATTATAATTACAACCTAAGTTATAAGCTACTCTAAATGGGTGATTTTGTCATTGCCCAGAAATATACCACTTTATGAATTCATGAATTCTGAAATTCCCTTAAATGATCTAAATCTATTGATATTCCAGCTCTCCCTATGCCTCCCTTGCTTTTAAATCTCTTCACTCCTCAGGTCCATCCAAGGCCATAACATTTGCATGAGCCACACACTCATCCTTTTTCCATACTGACCTCCTAATGTACCAGTTGAATCTAGAATTGCCCCACTCTGATATCATCTGTCTTGCCCTGTTGAGGCTCAGGCTTGGTTCACTTTCACCATCACTGGCCTTTGCTCTCACTCATGTACTGTTAAATGAAGGTAAAGAAAATCAGAAAACCAGATTAACTATGTCTACTACAAATTAATCTTACATAATCTCATAATTATCTCTACAAGGCATTTCCCTACTTACCTAATTTTCCTATTCACTGTAGTGGCTACTTCTAACTTTTTCATCCCTTCTCAAGGAAGCATGGCTCCCTTTCCCCAAAAACTTTCTGAAAAATTGGCCTCATATTTGACTCCAAATCAGTATATACATATGTATGATATTTCATATTATTTTTCTCCAATTACATTTTAAAACACTTTTTAATATTTAAGATTTGAGTTTCAAATTCTAACCCTCTCTCCCTCCCTAATTCTCCTTCTTCCTTCCTGATATGGTAAGCAATCAGCTATAGGTTATGCATGTACACTCACATAAAACATTTCCGTATTAGTCATTTTGTACAAGAAGACCAATAAAAAATGAAAGAAATAAAGAAAGTAAAAATACCATGCTTCAGTCTGTATTCTGACAATATCACATTTTTCCCTGGAAGCAGAGAGTATGCTTCATCATTAGCCCTTTGGGATCGTCATGGATCATTGTGTTACTGAGAATGGCTGAGTCATTCACAGTTCTTCATCATACAATATTGTTGTTGTCATCTACCACATTCTCCTGGTTCTACTCAGTTCGATTCGTGTCAGTTCATTTTACTCCAAATCTTGAGGCCATTCACCTTGAGTTTCCTCTTCTCCCCTCCTCCTCATTTCACATTACTCAGACACCTTCTATCACTACCGTCTCCTTCAATCCTATCTCACGTGAAGAGGTGACCCTTCCCCTTGCCCAGGCCAACTCTGCTAGATGCATAAACGATCTCACACCATTGAATTTTCTCTAGCAGACTGTCATCTCTATCTTTCCAACTCTCTCCATCTCCAATCACCCCTTGTCAACTGGCTGCTTTCTTACTCCCTACAAACATATTCTGTCTCTCCTATCCTGAAAAAAAAATCACTTGATCCATCCCCACTAGCTATTGCCCCACATTGGTTCTTTCTTTTGTGGCTAAACTCCATGAGAAAGCCATGTACAAGAGAAGTGTCAACTTCTTTTCCTCTCATTCATATCAATTCTCCAGTCTGTCTTCCAATTTTATCATTCAACTGAAAGTACTCATTTCAAAGTAACCAGTGATCTCTTCATTGCCAAATCGAATGATCTTTTCTCAGCCTTCATGCACTTTGACCTCTCTTTCACATTGCCAATCACCCTTTTCTCCTTGATACTCTCTTCTCTCTATGTTTTCATTACACTCTTTCTGCATCTTTTTCCTATCCGGGGGACCACTCCTCAATCTCCTTTGCTGAATCTTAGTCCTGGTCACACCTTATCCAGGTCACACATATAATTATTCCAAAGGGATCTGTCTCAGGCCTTCTTCTCTTCCCCTCTATACTATTTCACTTGGAGATTCCATCTTCTTCTAGGATTCAATTATCATCTCTGCTAATAATTCTCAAGTCTATTTACCCAGCCCTAAGCTCTCTGCTGACCTCCAACCTCTCATCTCCAACTACCTATTGGACATCTCAAAACACATGTCCTAGAGACATGTTAAACTCAATATGTACAAAGTAGAACTTATTCTTTCTCCCTAAACACTCCTCCATTCCTACCTTGCCTATTACTATAGAAGGTAGCATGATCGCCCCAGTCCCTCAGTCTCAGAACTTAGGAGTCACTATCAACTCCTCATTATCTCACTCTCTTCACCCCACTTAATAGGTTGCAAAGACCTGTTCACTTCACTTTTGAAACATCCCTTGAAAATTTCCTGTCCTCTGACACTATTCCCACCCTGGTCCAGACCCTCACACCTGCACTATTGCTTCAGTCTGTGGTGAGTCTGCCTGCCTCAAGTCTCTCCCCACTCTAATCCATCCTCATTCAATCATCATTGAGGGACTTCCCCCACTCAATAAACTCTAGTGTCACCCTATCACATATAGAACCAAATACAAAATGCTATATTTTACATTCAAAGTTCTTTATAAGCTGTCCCCTCCTATATTTCCAGTCTTTCCTTACTCCCTGAAACCTGTTCTTTGATTCAGTGCCACTGGCTTCTTGGCTATCCCACCAACAAGATGGTCCATCTCTTGATTCTGGGCATTTTCTCTGGCTGGCACCTTATTCCTGGAATGTTTACCTGCTTGCTCTCTTGGTGTCCTTCAAATCCCAGATGAAAGCTCATGTTCTGTGAAAAGACTTTCCCAATCCCCTTTAATCTTACTGCCATCTCTCTGTGATTATCTTCAATTCCTCCTGCAGGTGTCTTCTTTGCATGTTGACTCCATCATGAGATTTTTATCACTTTGAGGGCAGAGACTGTCTTTTGCCTTTCTCTGTCTTCCCAATGTTTTCATGCAGCCATTCGTGAAGTTCAGTGTTTAGTATAATTTCAGATACACAGTAGGTGCTTAATAAAAGCTTGAAATATTTTGTTTCTGTCAACATGGTTCATCACAAATGCTTTGTAAGGGATAAGCTCGTATATGGAGACAAATTTTTATTCTTTTAAAATTACCATCTTGTTCTTCAGAACTGCCTTCTACCTATGATTCATTTGGAATGAGGTATCATTGGACACTAAATGTAAATCTCTGTAAATAAATAAAATATAGATAAATAAATGTAAGGACCTTGGAGTCAGTCTAGTGTGACTTGATCTTTATAGAGATGAAGAAAATGAGGCACCAAGAGGTTTTGTGACTTGCACATGGACACCCAAACAGTGAGGAATAAAGCTGAAATTTGAATCCTGGTCTTCTATCTCTACCTCGTGCATGCTTTCCATGGTACCACATTCCTGGATGCCTTCCCAACAACACAAACATCCCAATTTGCCATTAATCAGTCAAATTCCCACCTTATCAGGCTATTGGAACCTTTAGTGAAGTATCAAGCCAAATTTTTATCCAACCACATATGTGACTGTAATTCTCCCACATGATAAGAGAAAACTCAATAGGAGGGGAAGCCTTGAGTTGATATCTACCTAGATGTATGGCTCTGAAAAAGTCAATTAAATTCTGTCTGCCTGGGTTTCATCTATAAAATGGGGATCATAATAGCACTGTACAGGTGTTATAACTCCCATTTCACAGATGAGAAAACTGAGGCAGAGAGGAAGTGACTTGCCCAGGATCACGCAGCTGGTGAATATCAGGAATAGATGATGGATGAGTCAGAAGGAGGGAGAGCCCATGATTAGATGAAGCTATCACAGAAGAGAAGGAGAGCAAGCTGGGCTTTGAAGCATGGATGGAGGGGATTTAGAGAGTCCAGAGTGATAAGAAGGAAGGAGGCACCTTAGGGAAGTGGAGTGAATTGGCCTTAAATGTTAAGGAAGATTTAGTCCAGATGCTGAGCTACATGACCCTGGGCAAGTGTAGTAGGAAGGCCGAATTTATAATCTCAAATATAATCATGTATATGTTTGAATGGTTCGAAATCGCAAGGTATGAGAG
>JAQQSZ010011504.1:0-12233 GCA_028646595.1 Phalanger gymnotis | reverse complement strand
TGGGCTTTCTGGGCCTGGAGTCTTTTTGTCAAGATGTTGGAATGGGGAGACTGGTTCAAGTTTTTGCTGCGGTGGGGCCTAAATAAATTCCTTGTTGTTTTCTCCTTAGAGAATCTCTCATACCTTGCGATTTCGGACCATTCAAACATATACATGATTATATTTGAGATCATAAATTCGGCCTTCCTACTACAGAAGGGTATATAAGATCTGAGGTTGGTGTTTTGTTTTGGGACTCTCACTCACTGGAAAAGTGTCATGTGATTTGACCAGATGAGACTCTGAGTAGCCATTGTTAAAAGCCTCGCAGCTTTGAAAACCCAAATATTGGTGCCTCTCTCTCTAGTAACTATATAATTCTTTGGTTAGACTGATAGAGGCCTGTCTGTTGATCTCTGTGTGTTATTTGCTTTGTTTATATAATGTATGCTTACAGTTTCTGTTTATATTCTCTCTGAAGTTCAGGATGCTGGCTTTTCTCCACTGAACTAAGTGAACAGTATATATATATATATATATGTGTGTGTGTGTGTGTGTGTGTGTGTGTATAGATAGATAGATAGATAGATAGATAGATAGATAGATAGATAGATAGATAGATGTTTAATTAAAGTGAGATTGTTAACTCCTTAAAGTTGCTATCTTTAGAAAAGCAGACCATGGGGCAGAGCCAAGATGGTGTCTAGAAAGCCGGGACTTGCCTAAAGCTCTCCCCCAGGACCCTCAAGACACCTATAAAAATGGCTCTGAAGAAATTCTAGACCTGCAGAACCCACAAAAGAGCAGAGGGAAGCAAGGCTCCTGCCCAGGACTGCCTGGATGGTCACTGGGTAAGGTCTATTGCATGGAGTTAGGAACAGAATGGAGCAGAGCCCAGTGTGAGCCTCACCAGGACAAACCAGACCAGGAGCTGGGTGGAACAGGCCACAGCACCCTGAATTAGTGAGCTGTGACAGTTACCAGACTTCTCAACCCACAAACACCAAAGACAACAGAGAAGGTTAGTGAGAAAAACTTCAGGGACAGAGTGAAAGGAGTTTGTGGTTTGGCCACCACCCCAGGGGGCAGCAGAGATGGTGCAGCTCTGAGGACAGAACTACAGCTGCAGTTGCTTCTGGCCCCAGGCCCACCTGGTTGGAGGAATTAAATGGCACATCAGAGTGGGAGTACAGAGCCTGCTTAGATCTGAGTTGCAGTCCTAGTCCATTTTTGAGGGAAGAGGTGCTTCGATGTGGCAGAGCTTGCTCTGAAGATAACAGTGCAGCCCCTCAAGCTTGGGACAAATGCTGTCATACCCGACAAAAATCTCAAGGGTCAAGTAGTTGGCTGGGAACATGAACAGGGAGCAAAAAATGGACTCAGATTCAGTCTCAGACTTTGGAATCTTTCTTTGGTGACAAAAAAACCCAAAACATACAGCCAGAAGAAGTCAACAAAGACAAAGAGCTGACATCAAGCCTCCAAGAAAACTGTGAACTGGTCTCAGGCCATGGAAGAGCTCAAAAGGGATTTGGAAAAGCAAGTTAGAGAAGTAGAGGAAAAATTAGGAAGAGAAATGAGAAGGATGAGAGAAAACCATGAAAAACAAGTCAATGACTTGCTAAAGGAGACCGAAAAAATACTGAAAAAATATACTGAAGAAAACAGCACCTTAAAAAATAGACTGACTCAAATGGGAAAAGAGTTCCAAAAAGCCAATGAGGAGAAGAATGCCTTGAAAGGCAGAATTAGCCAAATGGAATAGGAGGTCCAAAAGACCACTGAAGAAAATACTACCTTAGAAATTAGATTGGAGCAAGTGGAAGCTAGTAACTTTATGAGAAATCCAGATATTATCAAACATAACCAAAGGAATGAAAAAATGGAAGACAATGTAAAATATCTCATTGAAAAAACCACTGACCTGGAAAACAGATCCAGGAAAGATAATTTAAAAATTATTAGACTACCTGAAAGCCATGACCAAAAAAAGAGCCTAGATATCATCTTTCAAGAAATTATCAAGGAGAACTGCCCTGATATTGTAGAGCCAGAGGGTCAAATAGAAATTGAAAGAATCCATTGATCACCTCCTGAAAAAGATACCAAAAAGAATACTCCTAGTAATATTGTTGCCAAATTCCAGAGCTCCCAAATCAAGGAGAAAATACTGCAAGCAGCCAGAAAGAAACAATTTGATTATTGTGGAAACACAATCAGAATAACCCAAGATCTAGCAGCTTCTACATTAAGAGACTGAAGGGCTTAGAATATGATATCCCAGAGGTCAGTGGAGCTAGGATTAAAACCAAGAATCACCTACGCAGCAAAACTGTGTATCCTGCTCCAAGGCAAAATATGGATTTTCAATAAAATAGAGGACTTTCAAGCTTTCTCAGTGAAAAGACCAGAGCTGAATAGAAAATTTGACTTTCAAACACAAGAATCAAGAGAAGCATGAAAAGGTAAACAAGAAAGAGAAATCATAAGGGACTTACTAAAGTTGAACTGTTTTGTTTACATTCCCACATGGAAAGATGATGTGGATAATTCATGAGACCTCAGTTTTAGTGTAGGGATGATATCTAAAAAAAGTTAAATTAAATCAAAGGATGAGAGAAGAATATATTGAGAGAGGGAGAAAGGGAGAGATAGAATGGGGTAAATTATCTCACATAAAAGTGTCAAGAAAAACAGTTTGTAGGAAGGGAAGAGGGGGCAGGTGAGGGGAAATGAGTGATTTGACCTGAGGAGGGAATAACATACACACTCAATTGGGTATCTTACCCCACAGGAAAGAAGGAGGAAGGAGATAAAAAAAAAAGGCTGGATGATAGAAGGGAGGGCAGATAGGGGGAGGAGATAATCAAAAGCAAACACTTTTGAAAAGGGACAGGGTCAAGGGAGAAAATTGGATAAAAGGGGCTAAGATAGGAAGGAGCAAAATATAGCCAGTCTTTCACAACATAAGTGTTGTGGAAGGGTTTTGCATAATGATACCTATGTGACCTATGTTGAATTGCTTGCCTTCTTAGGGAGGGTGGGAGGGGAGTGAGGAGGGGAGAGAATTTGGAACTCAAAGTTTTAAAATCAGATGTTCAAAAAAAAAGTTTTTGCATGCAACTAGGAAATAAGATATACAGGCAATGGAGCATAGAAATCTATCTTGCCCTGCAAGAAAGTAAGGGAAATGGTGATGGGGGGAAATGGGGTGACAGAAGGGAGGGCTGACTGGGGAATGAGGCAATCAGAATATGTGCTATCTTGGAGTGGGGAGGAGGGTAGAAATGGGGGGAAAATTTGTAATTCAAACTCTTGTGAAAATCAATGCTGAAAATTAAAAATACTAAATAAATAAATAATAATTAAAAAAAGAAAAGCAGACCAAAGAACCTGTGCTAACAGCCCTCCTGTGTGCTGGTGTTATTGGTCTTACACAGCCACAGAAGTGGCAAGTAGCATTGTTGTTACATGGAGTCCTAGTCATCATATTTGGTGTTTGATGATGCCAGTGGGATATTTCTGTGTTTCCCCAGGGCCACACTGAAGCACGTGTAGGTCTGGCCCCTGGAGGATGCCTGTTTGCCTTGGACTGCACTGAACTTAGTGTAGATATGGTGCTGAAGGACACCTGACCACCTGGGGCTATACTGAGGCACGTGGTGGTTCTCAGAGTTGGAGTATGCTGGTTTCCCTGGCTATGTTAAAGTACATGAAAGAGAGGTGGTTCTGGCATTGGCAAACAAGGTGGGGCTTGCTGCTGGCTTGCTGGGATGCTTCCTCTAATGGAATATGCTCTCCTTTTACCCAAGTAAGATGGACTTTTCTTGCCAATCCTTCAAGACTCCCAGGCCAAACAACAGCTCTACCCCATCTTTCCTCTGACTTCGCTGTTCCAGGACTTGTTATAAGGCACTATTTTATGGTTGTTTGGAGGTGAATGTGGAAGAGTTACAGTGATTTACTGCTTTCTCCACTGTCTTGGCTCCTGGAAATTCCAGCAGTGACTTTTAACAAGACATTTCTTTACACTCTTCAGAATGTAGTGAAATTATAAAGGACATTAAAGGTACCTCAAATATTGTCTTTCTGGCCATGGCAGTCTGACAAAAACATCCAGCAAGGCTAATCACGATTTCTTATCTCTTAAAATGACTTTCACAGAATGTGTTCATTTAATGATTTAATATACGCTAACAATTCTAGACTTAGAAATAAGTACTGACACATACCCTATGTATACATACATATATATATATATACATACATATGCACATAGATAGATAGATAGATAGATAGATAGATAGATAGATAGATAGATAGATAGATATGCAGAGATGAAGGAGCTCTCTATAACTCCTGCAAACAGTATGGCATCAGTGGAGACAATGTCTGAAGGGAGTTGCTGGCCCTGGTGAAGGATTTGCCCCGTCTGTTCACTGAGATTAGGGCCAGAACTGAGTCATTGTGGGAAGCTATGGAGTTCTATCAAGCCTGCGTGGGATTTGTGTGTGGGCGCCCTACTGAGCAGGTGGTGCCAAAGCTGGGAAACGTGAAAGAGGACAGGGATGGAGCCCATGATGGTTGATTGGCCATGTCTGGAGGAACCCCCTGAGCAGTTGGCAGATGATGCAATTGACTGAGGCATCTTTGGAATAGAGTCAACTTCAGAAAGGATTAACTATGGCATCTCCACTGAGACAGATGAAATTTACTGGGGATTCTTACTGGAGCCTGATTCAAAGGAAGCTTATAATGAAGAAATAAATTGGGAAGATGGAGATGCTGATCCCATGTAGATAATAGTATGAGAAGCAGAAACTTGGGCTCCAGAAGGTATCACAAGGGATCCAGATGCTCTGACTCTTCCTGAATATCCCAAAACCTGGAATCAGTTTGTCGATGAACTCATGGAGTTAGAAATGTTCTTGTCCCAGAGACCATTGAAGATGAGTAAAGAGGCAGACATCCTATCAGTGAGCCAACTGGCTCCACCTATCCTGCAAGGTCAGACCAAAGTGGTTGCCTTGATGTTGGTTTTGCAGGATCTGATTGGCTGGCTCACCAATCTTCAAATTCAAGGCCAGTTTATGATCTAAGCCTCATCAAAGTATGTGGATCAGGTGACCGATTTTCTCTGGCAGAAACTGAAACAGTCTGACCTGCTGGCCTTGAAGAAAGAGCTGATGGAACAGAAGAGGCAGGAGACTTTTCAGGAGCAGTCATCTCTGGAGCCCAAACTAGACCTGCTGATAGGGAAAACAAAAGAGCTGCAGAGACTGATTGAAGCAGACATCCCTAAAAGGTACAATGGCCACCCTGTGAACCTGATGGGAACCTTCCTTTGATGTCTCCTGCCTTCTCACCTGCTCAGCCTTTGGAAGGGAGGTGTGCTGAACAAGAGGGTAATGGCATAGGCCTTTCTTATTGAAAGAGCCAACAAATTGGAAGAATATCTCAAAAAACCATTGGTCTAAATGGGAGATTTAAAGAACTTGCCCTTTGGCACTTTCCTCTCTGTGAGTTGTCATGATTGGCTTTGTGGTTTGGTTAGCCAGTAACCATCACTTTCAGTTTAGTGAGTCTTAATTAAAAAATATTTAATCCTTAATTTTTGTCTTGCTTAACCTTAGATAATGTTTTTTCTTTCCATGGGTGAGTGTCAAGGGAGTCAAGAGAAAAAAAAATAAAATCCCCATCATTTTAGAAACATTGTGGAAAAGTTAAAATGGGTAGGAAAAGAAACTGAAATAGGATACTTTGAAATAAGTACCATATTTTAAATTCCAATTCTAGGCAATGATAAACACATTCAACAAGAGAGGGATAGGGAGAATGAGACCTGAAATCATCCCTTCACTTGATTTTCCAATGAGGCTCCAGTAAATTATACCCTAGTCTCTGGTCCCTTAAATGAGGTGGGCACTTCTTTACCTGGACTTCAAGGATTCCTGTACTCTGTAATAATTACCTTACAAATACAAATAATTTTCTTATCTCCTGGAGGATCTTATGAAGTGAGGCCTTTAGAGGCCTTGCCTTTTCCTCTGATTCATTTCTCTCTGTCCTACTTATTTGGCCTTATTCAGTAACCAATCAATAAACATTTATTACGCACATGTTGTTTACCAGGCACTGTGCTAAGTGCTGGGGATATGAAGAAAGGAAAAAAAAAAAGATAGCCCCTGCTCTTAAGGAGCTGACACACTAATGCAAGAGCCAACATGCAAACACATGATGTACAACCAAGGACACAGGATAAATTGGAAATAATTAACTGAGGGAAAGCACTACAATTAGGGTGAATTGGGAAAATCTTCCTGTAGAAGGTAAGATTTTAGCTGGTACTTGAAGGAAACTAGGAAAGCTAGAACTCAGAGATAAAGAGAGAGAGACCACACGTGGCAGGAGAAACAGCCAATAAAAATCCCTGGAGCCAAGAAATGGAATATCACATCTGAGGAACCACCAGGATGCTATTTTCTCTGGGTCATAGAATACATGGTTGTGGTAGGGGAGGTAAAAATGTTAGACCAGAAAAGTTGGGTTGGGGGTTAGTGGTCATGAAGGGTTTTAAAATCCAAACAGAAGATAAAATCCTGGCTTTTTCCCAAACTCATTGGGAAATTTCATCATTTTGCAAGATCCAATCAGTCTCATTATTCACATGTCATTATTATCTTCTGCTCCTCTGAGTGGAGGGTGGAACCCTAAATTCCTCCATTTAAAGAGGAGAATAAGGACTCCCATGTCCACAGACATTTCTTAATCTCCTCATTCAAATGAAAAGAGTAGTCTCAATAATCTACAAATTGGATAATTAACCCTCAGAATAGTAAATGTTGCCTAGAAGATCAAATTCATCATTACCACCATACCGTTCATGCACATGCATGTGTACATACACATACACACACACATACACACATCCACGTGGCTTTATTGACCAAAACAAAGCTAGAGTGAAGCCACCTCCATCTGTAAGTATTGAATGTACTTGTTTTAATTGCCAGGCTTTTACATATGGTAGGACTGGGGCCAATTTTTAATTAGGATGAATTAGTTCTAAAGGATGTTTGGGGCTTGTTCTGATCTCACTAGATTTTTGCTTTCAGACTCCTCCATCCTATTGACTTTATTAGTTGCATATTACAGTTGATGGAGAGATACATGAAAGAGGGAAAGAGCAGCTTTTCTAATCAGCTGTAATATAAGCTGCCCAGCCACGAAACCAACAAGACCAAATGTTTCCTCCATGGCAGCAGCTGAACAGCCTCTTGCAAAGTCCTTCCAGGAGAGATAAAGCAGCCCCTGGATCATTAGACAGGGTTAAAAGGACCCACATTTTCATTCATCTTCAAACAAAGCTGCATAGAGGATTGCCCATGCACACCTGCAGCTGGGTTCAGTTTGACCTTTCTTGTTATCCCTGCCAAAAATGAAATCCTGACAATAAATTCAGAAGACGCTAGTGTACTGCATTTGAAAATAGCTAAATTTCATTATCCTTCATTAATTCCATATCCAGAAGGTGAGGGGCAGGGAATAGAATGATCCCAATGGGAACTTGAACATAGGCAGACTCTTGGCAAAGACTTTTCAGAACTGGATCCAAATAGCTTTCCCCCTCTCAAATCACCCCCCTCCCCCTGAATAAACCCTGACCATATGTTTATACCAAATATTTTCAGAGATGGATGCCAACATGTTTCACAGGAGATAATCTCACTTAAGATAACTTGAAGGGAAAGATGAGAGGCACAATTTGTTGACCGGGCCCAGATGCTCAAGTTTTAAGTCACATTATTTAGAATTTCCAGGGAATCTGTTAAATGTTAGCTAGTATGAATTCCTGAAAATAGCTTCTTTAGCACGAGTACAAGTCAGGTATTAAAAGGACCATTTTCTGGATGGGTGTTCTGAATAGGAGCCCTTCTAAGACACATGGTTTAAGCAGAGGTTTCATAGGCTCATATATTTAGAGCTGGAAGGCACCCCATGTACTTAATCCCTCATCTTATAGATAAGATTAATAAATGGCTTAATCTAAGGTCCCACAGGTAGTGGACTACAAAGCCAACATTTAAACCAAATGTTAAGTCTAGGGCTTTCACTATTGAGCCAAACTGCCTTTAACTGAGACTGCAGTGTTTTAGATTTATACCCCTTCAAGTGTTACTTGTTCTTTTCTTCCTTTCTTGGACTTTGTTCTCCTTCACTTAAGTAAGGAGGGTTAGGATTAGGGGTAAGATTAAGTCTGCTCATTGGTGAGTCAACTGAAATCTTCTTGTGGTGGTATAAGTAACCCAAACAATACCTATGAGTTTTAGCTCCCACCAAGGAAGGTCATATGAGAGGAGTTGTTATTTATTTTAGGGGATTGGTGGGGTGGATGGAAATGTTAAGACCTGCCTGATTAGAAAGATGTTCTTGGCATGCTCCATTTGAGGGGAGTTCAGGCTCAGTGGTAGGAAAACACAAGTTCAGAGGAAGAAGTGGTTTACATTTATTAAAATTTGGAAGATCCACACATTAAGTACCTGTTCCCTCATATCCAAAGCATACAACATTCTAGAAAGTACTATGAGGTGATATCTAAGTCATCATGGAGAGATAGATGGCTTTCTTAACCAAGGACCAGTACCTTCTTCCAGGACCCATTCTAATGTTTTTAATCTCTTAGATGGCTAAGGAATGCTTCCCTGTAACTGGTAGCCATTATAAGCTTCAAAACCTTCATTTTCATTATAGAAATATGATTTTGAAAATTCTTGTTGACTTTTGGTTTTGGTCAGGACATATATATGACACAGGATAAATTGGAAATAATTAACCGAGGGAAAGCACTACAATTAGGGTGAATATATCACTAGTATAGAGAATATTAGGTAGGGAAATTCCTTCTACTAAAGCATTTGGCAAGTCATTTGTATCTCTTAGCCTTAGCTGCCTGAGGGCCTTGAGATTAAATGAATTTCCCATTGCCAAACAGCCAGTATGTGTCAGAGGCAGGATTTGACTCAGGTAAGCTCTCTATTTGAGAACCTTCATATCCTTGAAGATAAGTCAAGCTAACCCTCAGCATTTTCTTCTTTAGGGTAGACAGTACTAATTCCTTTAAGTAATTAGTTTAAATGACTTTTCCCATCTTGAGAGACTTGACTATTTTCAAACAACTTTCTAAATAGATACCTCAGTTTCCCTCAGTAATTTATTGCAGTGTTGAAAAAGCCAGACAATAAGGAAATCCTTCCTTAACACTGACCAAACTCCTTCATGCTTTAGTTTAAGTCTGTTTTGTTTTGTTCTCCTTAGAGAGGACAGAAAACAGCTGTTCACCATCCTCTGGGGGCAGTGCTTACATAGAATTAGTGTACAAGTCTGTGTGTATATGTTGTACTAAAATGTATAATGAAGAAATTAGTAAATTTCTCTTTGATAATCAACAAACATTATAAATCCATTTAAAAATTTGGAAGAGCCAGCAGACCTGTGTAGCTGAATAATAGAATGTGTGAGAGCAAGTATAAGAAGACTGGAAAGACAGAAAGGGTCTGGGCTGTGAAGAGTTTTAAATGACAAAGGAGTTTCTATTTGATCTTGGAGGTAAGAGGGATCCCTGAGAACTTATTGAGTCTGTGTGTGTGGGGGGGGGGGCGGTGATATAGTCACACCTGCACTTAAGAAAATCATTTTGGAAACTGACTAGAGGAACGACTAGAGTAGAGAGATTTGAGTCAGGGAGACCACTTGGAAGAGTTTTGCAGTATTTTAGGCTAGAACTGATGAAGCCTCATGCTATCATTGTGGCTATGTGGGTGGAAACAAGAGAACATAATACAAAAGATGTTGTAAAGGTCCAAATGGGAAAATTTGGCAACAGATTAAATAT
Organism: Phalanger gymnotis; assembly: GCA_028646595.1. NCBI lineage: Eukaryota > Metazoa > Chordata > Mammalia > Diprotodontia > Phalangeridae > Phalanger > Phalanger gymnotis. Next base: position 2,362 of record JAQQSZ010011504.1, on the reverse strand, counting down.
ATTGGGTTAGTGCAAGTGAAGAGTTGAGGATGATACCAAGGTTACAGTCTTTGGATATTGAGATGATAGTGATGTCCTTAACAGGAACAGAAAAGCTGAAAAGAAGGAAGGGTTTGGGGGCAAAGGTAAGGAGTTGGGACCTGTTGAGAATGATTTTGGACATGTTGAGAGTGAGATGCCTACAAAATATCCAATTTGAGATGCCTGACAGGCAGTTGATAATGTGAGACTGGAGCTCAAGAGAGAGATTAGGACAGTATAGAGAGACTTGGGCATCATCTGCATAAAGATAATAATTTAACCCATAGGAACTTATGAGGTTGTCAAGTGAAGTAATTTGGAGCGAGAAGAAAAGAAGGCTATAGAAGGAGACCTGTGGCTCACACAAAGTTATTAAGCATGACCTATATGAAGATTAGCAAAATGTCTAAGGAGGGAAAGTCAGACAGGTAACACCAGAATGAGGAGAGAGAAGAGACACAAAAACCTAGAGAAAAGAGAATCTCCGAGGAGATAGTGATCAATATTGTCAAAGGTTGCAGAGAGGTAAAGAAGTACAAAGATTGAGAAAAGACCTTTAGATTTGGCAATTTAGATGTCATAGAGCGAGGAAAATAAATATTTATCTAGCAATTACTATGTGCCAGTCACTAGGCTAGGTGTTTTTTACAAATTATCATATTTGATTCTCATAACAACTTTGTGAGCTAGGCATTATTATCCCAATTTTAAAGTCAAAAGAACTGAGAAAAACAGAGGTTAATTGACCTGCTTAGGATCACATACCTACGAAGTGTTTGGATCAGTTCTTCAAGACTCTAGGCCCAATGTGCTATGTATTGACCCACCAAATGCCTCATTGGTCATTAGTAAATTTGAAGAGAGTTGTTGTAGTTGAATGATGAAATTAAAAGTCAGTTTCCAAAATGTTTAGGAGGGAGTGAGAAGAGAGAGATAGAGGCACATTTCCTCCTTAATAACTGTTACATCACCTTTTTCACAGAAGTCATCTTTGGTCATATGCTGCAGCATTCTTAAGGTGGGCAGCAGTGGCAGACATCTGGCAACATGGACTGGGTGATTGCCTCCCACATCCTTCATATTAAATCTGGACTCATATAGCCCATATCTCTAGAATCTATACCCCTAGTCTCTGAGGAAATCAATACACCCAACTTTAGAAGTCCTATTTTGGGTTGCAAGAGTCTTGATTGATTACTAAATAAGTGAATACTATTCCGCCTACCCTACTCTATGTAGCTGGCCTTAATTAAATTGACAGTGCCATTACTTAAGGAAAAAGCTTGCCAAATGACTCTCCTGTAAACCATACCTTTACTCACCAAACTTTACTCATATTTTTTTCTTTTTTTTGAGAGAGAGAGAGGTTTTATCTTCCTCTTTTGAGTCTCTGTGTGTAACTATTTCACTGCATCATTTTTTATATTTGTTTGTCCAGCTTTAGCACAATTCCTATTGCATAATAAGTACCTAGTCAATGCCTTTTCTTTCATTCAGTCTTTCTTAGATCCATCAAGTCAAGTAAAGTCAAAAAGCATATAATTTCTCATCATGTGTCGGACACTGTGATAAGCCCTGGGACTACAAATCGAACCAAAAGGAAAGACAGTTCCAAGAAGTCTAGGAAGAACTTACCAATTTGAGGAGGGGAGCCAAGGGTGAAGGGATCTTTCAGTGTAACAAGTATGCGTGGATGTGGAGAAAAACCCAGAGGATCAGAAGTAGAGCAAGAAGAGGAATTCAGTAAGCATTACTGTTCTGGGTATTTTTTTTAAATTAAGTGCCAGAAAAGGGGATAGGTAGGGAAGAAGCAAAATATAGTTAGTCTTTCACAACATGAGTATTGTGGAAGGGTTATACATAATGTTACGCATGTGGCCCATGTTGAATTGCTTGACTTCTTAGGGAGGGTGGATGGAAAGGGAAGAGGGGAGAGAATTTGGAACTCAAGGTTTTTTTTTTATCCTTTTTTTATTTTAATTTGTTTTTGACATGTTTGGTTTTTAGCATTGATTTTCACAGGCGTTTGAATTACAAATTTTCTCCCCATTTCCACCCCCCCACTCCAAGATGGCATACACTCTGGTTGCCCTGTTCCCCAGTCTGCCCTCCCCTCCGTCGCCCCATTCCGCTCCCATCCTCCTTTCCCTTCCTTTCTTGTAGGGCAAGATAAATCTCTATGCCCCATTGCCTGTGCATCTTATTTTCTAGTTGCATTAAAAAAAAATAAAAACTTTTTTACTTTTGAACATCTATTTTTTTAAAACCTTGAGTTCCAAATTCTCTCCCCTCTTCCCTTTCCATCCACCCTCCCTAAGAAGTCAAGCAATTCAACATGGGC
>JAQQSZ010011503.1:0-12233 GCA_028646595.1 Phalanger gymnotis | reverse complement strand
GGAAATGGGGAGAAAATTTGTAATTCAAACGCCTGTGAAAATCAATGCTGACAACCAAACATGTCAAAAATAAATTAAAATAAAAGTTAAAAAAAAAGAAATCATAACTGTTAATGTGAATGAGATGAACTCACCCATAAAATGGAATCAGGTACCAGGATGAATTAGAAAACGGAATCCAACAATATGTTGTTTACAAGAAACACACTTGAAACATAGAGACATATACAGAGTTAAGATAAGGGCCTGGAGAGAAGCTATTATGTATGCTTCAGTTGAAGTGAAAAAGGCAGAAGTAGTAACCATGATCTCAGATGAAACACGACCTAATTAAAAGAGATGATCAGGGAAGCTACATTTTGCTAAAAGGTACCATAGACAATGAAGTAATATCAGTACTAAACATATGTATGCCAAATGGCAGAGCATCCAAATTAAAGGAAAAGTTAAATGACTTATAGGAAGAAATAGTAGAACTATACTAGTGGGGGATGTCAATTTTCCCCTCTCAGAACTATATGAATATAACCATAAAATAAATAAGAAAGAAGTTAAGGAGATGAATAGAATTTTATAAAAGTTAGATGTGATAGAGCTCTGGAGAAAACTGAATGGGGATAGAAACGAGCATATCTCTTTCTCAGCTGTACAGGGTGCCTTCACAAAAATTGTATTAGGGTGTAAAAACCTCATGAACAAATGCAGAAAATAAACAAATATTAAGTGCATCCTTTTCAGACTATAAAGCAATAAAAATTACATTTAACAAAGGGCACAGAAGTATAGATTAAAAATTAATTGGAAATTGAATAATATAACCCTAAAGAATGAGTCAGAGAACAAATCATAGAAACAATTGATAATTTCATTAAAGGTAATGACAACAATTAGACAACAAATCAAAATTTGTGGGATGCAGACAAAGCAGTACTTAGGGGAAATTTTATAGCTAAATACTCACATCAATAAAAAAGAGAAAGAGCGAATCAGGTATGCAACTAAAAAATAGAAAAGGAAAAAATTAAAATTCCCCAATTAAATACCAAAATAGAAATTATGAAAATTGAAAAAGATTAATAAAATTGAAAGTAAAAATTGAAATAAATAAAACTAGGAGATAGTTTTATGGAAAAAATAGATAAACCATTAGTTAATTTGATTTTTAAAAAAGAAGAAAAACAAATTATCAATATCAAAAAAGAAAAGGGTGAATGCTCCGCCAGTGAAAATGAAACAAAAGCAATTATTAGGAGCTATTTTGCCCAATTATATGCCAATAAAACTGACAATCTAAGTGAAATGGATAAATATTCACAAAAATAGAATACTTAAAAGGCCCTATCTTAGAAAAAGAAGTTGAAAAAGCCATCAATGAGCTCCCTAAGAAAAAAATCCCTAGGACCCAATGGATTTATAAGTGAATTTTACCAAATGTTTAAAGAACAATTAATTCCAATACTATATAAACTATATGAAAAAATAGGTAAAGAAGGAATCCTACCAAGTTCCTTCTATGACACAACTGTAGTTTTGATAAACCAGGGAGAACAAAAACAGAAAGAAAACTATGGATCAATACACCTAATCAATATTGGTGCAAAAGTTTTAAATAAAATACTAGCAAAGAGATTAGAGGAATTTATCACAAAGATAGTACACTATGACTAGTTGAAATATGGATGAGGAAGGCAAGGCTGGATCAATATTAGGAAAACTATAAGCATAACTGACTATATCAATAAAAATCATGATGGATGCAGAAAAGGCCTTTCACAAAATGCAAAACCCCTTCCTGTTAAAAACACTAGAAAGCATAGGAATAAATGAAACTTGTCTTAAAATAAGTGGTATATATCTAAAACCAAGAGCAAGCATAACTCTAATAGGGATAAACTAGAAGAAATCAAAGCTATCAATAGTCAAATGAATAAGATGTTCTAAATCATTAGTGATTAGGGAAATGCAAGTTAAAACAACTCTGAGGTACCACTTGACACCTATCAGATGGGTAACATGACACAAAAGAAAAGGAAAATGACAAAGACAGACAAATATCACTACCAACTTCATATCCCAAAGAGATCAAAGAAAAGGGAAAAGTGACCTCTTTGTACAAAATATTTATAGCAGCTCTTTCTCTGGTGGCCAAAAAATTGGAAATTGAGGGGATTCCCATCAGTTGGGAAATGGCTAAATAAATTGTGGTATATGATTGTGATGAGCTACTATTGTGCTATAAGAAATGAAAAGTATGTTGCTTTCAGAAAAACCTGAAAAGACTTACATAAACTGATGCAAAGTGAAATGAGTAGAACCAGGAGAACACTGTACATAGTAACAGCAATACTGTAACAGTGATCAACTGAGAATGACTTATCTACTCTGATCAAGACAATGATCCATGACAGTCCCAAAGACACATGATGAAAAACGTTATCTACCTCCAGAGAGAGAACAAACCAAGGGGTTTGTTCTAGATAACTCTGAAGGTCCTTCTTGACCCTGAGATCTGGTGATTCTGTGATCCATGGGACCCTGGAGAACAGAGCTAGGAGCCACATATGTTGGCTGCTCAGTGAGACTTTGTCTGAGGGTGAGAGAGTACAAAGGACCCTAGAGCCTTGACCCTTCTCCCACTTGCTCTCTTGCCAAGACTTAGCCTTGGCCCAAAATGGGATGGACATAATAAGTTCCCCAAGATTGTTGCCTAGGAGCTCACTGACCTCTCCTTGGTGATGTGGCTGAAGGTCAAGCAGGAAATGTCACTGCTCTCTCAGGGAGCCCACTCCTCTTCCAACTCAGGAGATAAGTTTCCAGAAGAAGCCCATGTACCTAAGAAACCACAGCTGGGCCAACTGCCCCAAATGAACAGTGATACATAATGCTTAGAAAGCCTGCCTCAGGGCCAAGAAACCCGGATTATTCAAGGTTCACCTCTCAAATATACCAGCTGTGTGACCTTGGGCAAGTAACCTAACCACAAAAGTACACTAGACAACTCTCAAAGGATCTTAAGTAACAGAGAAGGTTGACCTGCATTGGTAAAAAGAATTTCCTCACCTGGGATTTCTCCATACCATTGGAAATCCTGGAGCAGTCTTGGTCCCAGATAGAGGGCAAAGCCCCTTTTCCCAGGTTCCTTTGGACACCAAGATCCCAAGGAAAAGTCTAGGCATTTATTTTGATTTTCTGCACTGTGCCTCCCACCAGCTCTGGCTGGTTCTCTGTGACCTTTCTATACAGCGGGTGTTGTGGTATTGATTTTAATTACTCAGTGTAATCGCCTGTGGGCCAGCAGCAGGTTCCTTACTTAGCACAGGGGCTCGACGAGCCTTGCTGGACTGTCCTGGAGGAAAGCTAAGACTTGCCCATACATCCTGTTCATTAAAGGAAGCTTAATGGGGTCTCCTCGTGGAAACGTCATCGCTCTCTCAGGAACCCACTCCTCCCCTCTCCCATCAGCAGGAGTAGCAATTTCTTATTGAAAGAAGCAAACAGAACACACACACACACACACACCCCTACCTCATTAATTCTGAAAACTCAACCTGAGAAGATGCCAATGAGGAGCCCAAGGGGCCATGGGCTTCTACATTCCCTCTCAAGTGTAAAGGGTGGGGGCTAAGGAACAGCCATGGAGGGAGGAAGGAGCCACAGCCTCAGAGCCAATTCTTAAGGTGACCTTATGTAAGCACCGCTCCACACCCCAACTCAGCTCTCCTGTTCCTAGTTTGCAAAATGAGTGGGCTGTCCTAGATTAAGGGTCTTCACCTGGGCTAGATCTCAGGGCCTCTGTGTACTTAGAGAGGAAAAAATGGCCTCTTTATTTTCCATACCCTCTAAATCAGGGCCTTCCAACCTTAGATTTTTATTGAAACAATAGACCATATATTTTGATTTGCCATTTTAGTGAGAGCTCTGCGGTAGCTCGGCTTCATTTACTAAAACATTTATGTCACTCTCTATGCTTGCAGGCGGACCACATAAATCACACTGTGGGCCCCATAAGGGCCTGTGGGCTGCATTTTGGACAGCCCTGCTCTAAACAAAGGTTGCCGCATTTCCTTTCCTTACGAATGTGTGCAGTGTGATTCAGCAGAGGGTCCCCAGGCTTCCCATGACTGCCTAGACAAGGGGGCCAGGACACAGAACAGGCGTCCTCGGCTTGGGGGTCTCCAAGACCCTGCCATGATCCCATCTTCCTGTATTTCTACAGCTGGGAATCTTTTGGATCATGTCAGGTACCTCTCATAGGCTCCCCAGGTACCAGGGCGCCCAGGCTATTCTCATTATATCCCGCCCACCCTCCATCCAGGCCTTGCTCTGCTCAACATTCTCTGCTCAGCAACACTAATGAAAACCTTATCCCTGTAAGGCTTTATGGCGACAAAGCGCTTTCTCATTCACAGTCTGAAGATACTTCTCACAACAGCCTTGGGGGAAGGGAAGACAGGCAGAGCTTACTGCACTTGTGCAGATGAGTAAATCAAGATCCCAAGAGTGGAAGAACAAGTTAAGTATGCCAGGCAAATGGCTTCTCCAACATGGTACGTGACCTCCCATCTCCGGGCTGTCTGCCTTCCTGATCCCTCCCTGCCTTCCCAGTGTTTAAATACCTTATATGTATTTCATTTTTATTCCTTGCACATTTATTCTGCCTAAATTTATATATGTGCCTGTGGTCACCCTGATAGATTGTCAGCTCCTCGAGGGCAGGACTGGTTTTGCTTTTTCTCTTTCTCCTCAGCCCTAGTACAGGCCCTGAAATATGAGAGAAGCCTAATAAGTGCCCTTCCATCGAGTGCTTGTATGGCAGAGCCAGGCCTAGAATGGAGGGCTCAAAATTAAGAGGGGGAAGACACTTAAGAGACGCTTTAACGAGGAGGATGCCAAGGCCCAGGCAGGTGGAGAGGACCATCCTGGAGAGCCAGAAGGTCCAGAGGCTGAGCAGGAGGAGGCCCAGGACAAGAGACAGCCCCACTAGGAGGTGGTTCCTGTCCAGGCACGCCTCCAGGTGTGCGGCTGACCACTGAAGTGGGGCCACCAGGAACACCTCTCCTCCTGCTTTGACTCAGACACACTCTCCACTGAGGTCCTCATGTGTGCAGAGATCTCATTTAACCAAAGGCTCTACCCATTGAGAGAAGGATGCGCTTCTACCAGCCCTGAGCCGGCCACCAGGCTCAAGGGTGCTCACAGTGGGGCTGCCCTTGTCAGTCTGACTGCCTGGTGAGTAGCTAGTTTAAGCCTGGAGAATCCAATTTAGACAGTTCCTGCTTTATGTAACTGGATGGTTCTGCAGAGCTCTATGTAAAGCAATTTTTACTTAATTTAAATTTGCAGCAGACTTGAGGAAGGGAGGGAGGAAGGAAGGAAGGGACCCTCTCCCCAGGTCCTGTGGAGGGAGGGGACCAGCATAGAGCTGGAGAAGGAACTCACAAGGGCCAGGGACAGATGGGAGGTATAGCAAAGGTTTCTCTCTTGGCACCAGAGGCCTCAAGCCAAGTCTCAGATCCCACAGCAGCAGTGGTGGCAGTTATCTCTCTGCTTGTCCATTTATCCACTTTCATTTGGAGGGTTTTTTAGTTATTTTTGTATTTTGGGGGTTTAGGGGGAGGGGAGAGTGAAGCCATGGTGGGCAAAGGGCCTGAATAGAGAGAGAAAGCACAGTACTGTACAGTAAACATGGACTTTTTTTTTGGAATGCAGATTTCTTTCAGAATTCTTAATGTAAAGTTGAATTTGCATAATATAAATTTACATAAAGCGAGAACTGTCTGTATGTGCCACAGAAACATAGAACTATAACCTCTCCAAGGTCCTTTAGAAGTCACCTCACCATGAAATTTCTGAGCCCATCATGGCTTTAGATACAAAAGGAGCTGACTGGGCCAAGTCACCATGACTCCCAATTACAGGGGTCTCTCTGATAAACCCAATGTTCAAACTGTTGGCAAATCCACCTATCTCCAGGAAAGTGTTTATACTAGTACCTAGGAAAATCCCCAAACAGGATGCTTATCACCTCTTACCTATACCAACTTAATTGCACCTCACTGACCATCTCAGTTCTTAAGCCCCTGAAATGGTGATATGGCCAGGATTTTTTTGCTATCAAATGCCTTTAATGAATCTGGCCTTTGTTTGAATGGGGAAGGTAAAGTGGGATCTTTTGTCTTAGAGTGCTTCTCAGCAGGTGGGGAATCATTTATTTGTATATGATGTGGTGCTGGTGGTTGAGGAATTTTCCCACACCCTAAATGGTGTGCCTCAAGCCTTCAGGGTCCTGAACAGGGTATATGTACTGGAAGGTTAGCATTTGACTTCTGGGGGTACACTTATTGAAAGAGTGATGAGACTCTGGGCAAGCCATTGAAGCAGCCCCCGGCTTTGATAACCCAAATGTTGGTGTTTCTCTGGTAAATATGTATTGCTAGGGATAGAATGGTTTGTGCTATTTTCTCTGTTTATAATGCACGCTTGTAATTTCTGTTTGTATTTGCCCTGAAGTTCAGGGAGCTGATTTTTTTCTCCCTGAAGTAAGTGAATGATATAATTAAACTGAGATTGTTAACCCCTTAAAGTTGCTTTCCTTAGAAAAGCAGATCAAAGAGCCTATGCTGGCAGCCCTTCTGTATGCTCTTGTTGTTGGTCTGACACAGCTACAGTAGCTGCTAGCAACGTTGTTGTTACACCCCCATCGCCAATCTCTTTTCTGTGTTCTCAGGCCCTTCTCAGCCCTGACATTCTATGATCCAAGGCCCCTCCCAGCTCAGACATCTGTTCTAAGCTATGACATGCTCTGAGGCCTTTGTTACCTCTGATGTTCTATTATTTGAGTAAATTTGGATTTTTTACAAATACTTTAGTAACTGTATTTTGATATAACTGATTTCCTTTGTATTTCTATTTGTTGTATAAATATGCATAAAATGCATTTTACAACATTATTCTGCACAGGAGTCAACAGGCATCATTAAAATACCAAAACACACAGACAGACCTCCCAAGCTCCTCAGGTCTCTGCCCTAAGTGCCTTCCCTGCCAACTTCCTGTAGAGTGACAAATTCAATAGCCCCATGAATAAAACTCTCATTTCCAAGGCAGTTTAATATTAACAAAGCACTTTCCTCATCACAACCCTTTTTATGGAGATGGAAACTGAGGCTTAGAACAGTCACACAGGTTGTGAATGAGAGCGGCAGGGCTCCAGCCCAAATCTCCTGACTCTGAGTTAAGGGGGCCTTCCCCTGTAGCCTCTTCCACAGACAGTAGAGACTTTGTGCCTTGAATCCACGAAATTCCTGCTGAGGCATTTTTAGTAAACGAGCGTCTGTTGTCTCAGCGCACCAGCCTGTTTAATTTCTGCTTGGCTTTGGTGGAGGGCACTGCAAACTACCATGGATATGAACCACTTTACTTCTAATGAAAAAATATAAACATAGAGGCCATGTATGTACCTGTGGGCAGAGCACAGTTTCCACTGGGAATGATATTTTGGCTACTGATTCTGTCCCCCAGAGACTATGTCCTGTGTACCCTCCTTAGGGAGATCTTTCTAGATCCCTGTGTAGCTGCATCTATAAGGAGGGAAGCCCAGGACAGGAGAGGGACCTTAGAACCTAGAACAGGGAATGTTAGAGCTGGAGGGCCTGAGAACAGGGGATGTCAGAGCTGGAGGGCCTTAGAGCTGGGAATGGCAGGGCTGGGAGGGGCCTGAGAACAGGGGATGTCAGAGCTGGAGGGCCCTAGAACAGGGAATGTCTGGGCTGGGAGGGGCCTGAGAACAGGGGATGTCAGAGCTGGAGGGCCTCAGAGCTGGGAATGGCAGGGTTGGGAGGGGACTCAGTCAGGCCACATTAATTAAGTGCTCTCAGGTGCTGCAAATAAAAATATAAAATGAACCCCAACTTTCCTGAGGCCCAGTTTCCCTCTCTGTACAATGAGGACAATGATACCCACAATCCCAACTTGCTCAGGCTTTTGTAAGGCTCCAGAGAAACAATCTCCGGGAGGCTCTCTGCGTATTCTCAATGTATGAATTAGCATCATCATTGTGGTGGTTCCTGGCCTAAACTTGAAAACATTCCTGCTCAGTGTTGAATTTACAAAAAATAATAATAAGGCAAAAAGCTCACTTTTAAAGGCATGTCACATACACCAAGGACCTTGGGGTCATGGAAAAGAAGGCCAAGCTTTGATGGAAGATGATAAATTCTGGGTTCTTCTGCCATTTTCTCTAGTTCCCTGGCCCTCAGGATCTCCCAGGCTGCCCAGCACCCAGCCAGCATGACCTTCTGGGAGGTACTCAGCCAGGCTCTGGCTACTGGGTTTTATGGCCTCCCATCAATCCATCTCTTCCTTGTCTTCTGCTATACCTCAAATGCCTTTCAAAAATATCAGAGCAGCAAAGTACCAGGCACTTTTAGCTTCTCCTCTGATCGGGGAAATTTTGTTTGGAAACTCAGGCTGCAAGCTGTCACTTTTGAGAGTTTCGAAGGACATTGGGGAGAAAAAACAGACAGGAACAGGGCCAAAGCCAGTGTTCCCCAGTGCCCCAGGCAGCTTTCAGTGGCTTTCAGTCACTTCTAGGATTATCCAAAGCCTCTCCACTCTGACTTTCAAAGCCTGGCTCCTCCCTACCTTTCCAGCAGTTTTCACGTCACTGGCCTTTCTGTACCCCAGCTTCTGGCCACAATGACCTACCAGGTGCTCCCCAGAATTGACCTTCTGCACAATCATCCCAGTGTGCCTTCATCTCTGCTTCCAGAGGAGGGCAATTTCCAACACACCTGGTAATTCCCCAGATAAAGGGTAATAGCCAGAAGTTACATTTAGGCTTGAAACCAGGTTATCTGGGAGGTAGGTGAGTGAAAAAGAAGCTATTAGCTACTTGGTGGGAGTAAAGGATAAAGGCTCTTGGCACTGGTGTCCTTGGGATATCTAGAGAAATCAAGCAGAGCAAGATGGTAAACTGGGTCCCATAGACCTTTCTCCAGGCTCTCTCACCTTCTGCCAGCAATCAGCACTCCCAGCTGGGATGGGCACAGAAGTGCTTTCTCAGAACATGAGCCTTCTCAGACCCAGAACCACAGTGGCTCACCTAGCAGCAACAGGTGCGCAGGCCTTGTCTCTGAGCCTGCTTGCTCTACCCAAGCCCTGTCTAAGCCTTGTAATTATGTAGGCACAGGGATGGTGAAATATAATCATATAATGAATATGAAATCCAAACTGTTTGGATTATCCAAGCATTTGAGCTTTCCTGGTAGGCAACAGGGAGTCCCTGGAGGTACCTAAGCAGAGGGTGCCCCGGCAAGATAGCAGCTTCCTCCTGACAGCCATCGTCTAGGCAGATACCCTGGGTGCACAACTATCTCATTGGGGACATGAGGCAGGGGAGAAGCAGGAAGCCTCATACCAGCAAAAGGCAAGTGGGCCTCACAGTGTGGACACTTAGATGCCAGATACTGTGCCACAGGCAGACAGCTGCGTGGGTGACTGATCTCAGCAGATTCATCCGGTGGGTTGACGCTTTTCGCTGACCCGCCAAATGCAGGACCATCCAGCATCACCAATTACGTCCAGGTAATCTGAGAGCGCCCTCGTCCAAGGGCCTCGCGCCCCTGGCCTGCTGCCTTGGCACCGCCCTCTGAGGCGCAGACTCTTTCTGCTCTCCCATTTCATCCATCATCATTAAATCCCCCCCAGATGCTGATGGCAGAGACTCAGCTGCATTCAGGCTACCAGATGGCCTGCTTGGTGAGCATAAGCACGAGCCAGCAGGACTTAACCAGCCAGAAACCACAGAAAGGAAGGAATTGTCAAGATTACTGAGGGAGGGGATGGCTGTTAGTCCGGTTAGTCCTTGGAACCATGGCAGACCTGGGTTTGATTCCCAGCCTCAATACTCATGGTCTACGTGACCTTTGGTGGGTCACCCCTCTACCCTGCACATGAAGAAAAAAGAAAGAAGAATGGACTCGAGGCTCTGTCTGAGGGTGATGCTCAAAGCCATAGAGCCAGCCCTAATCTTGCTCCTGAGCTCGGAATCCCCATGGCCAGCCACCGGCAAGCATCTCCATGAGGTATGACTTTAGGCGGCTTGAGGCAGCTGTGTGACAACAGTGCGTTGCACAGAAGTTCCAGGGACTTTTAAATGCTGACCCGCTTCCTGGCCTTAAGTTTTACAACATGTTTTATACATCTCGTTTCTTGTGATCTAAACAATACCTCCCCTGAGAGATGTGTTGCACCCATGACCATTTTCATTTCTCAGATGAAGAGACTGAGGGTCTGAGAGATTCTGTGACCTGTCCAGGATCACCCAGCCTGGAAAGCCGTTTGCAGGCCCAATCCTCTTCATCCTAACCCCACAACACATCCTCAATTTCTTATCAAAGACTTATGAATCCTGACCACAGTGGATGCCCCATTCCTTCTCACCCTCTCTGTTGTGTCATGGGCTCCCTTTGATTTTCTGGTGAAGCCCAAAAAGCTAGAGGTAGCTAAAAGCACAGTGGACAGAGCACTGGACATCAAGGCAGGAAGACCTGAGTTCAAATCCAGCCTGAGACATTTACTAGCTGTGGGATTCTGGGCAAGCCACTTAGCTTCTGTCTGTCTTAGTTTCCTCGGCTGTAAAATGAGGATAACAACAGCACCTTCCTTGTAGGGTTTCCATGAGAATCAAATGAAATGATATGTGGAAAGTGCTTTTCAAACCTTAAGGTACTATATCAGTCTTTTTTATTACTATGGACCCCTCAGAACAGGGATTTTAAATGCACAAAATAAAAAAGGATTATAAATTTTAAATATCCATAAAATAGTTTTTTTCTTTCTTACTTTGTATTTAAGTTTCAATATTTAAGTTTATGATATACTTCTGTTTCCTTTCTCTATTCTGTATATGTGTTCTGGTAAAATAAATTTAAAAAAAAATAAATTTTAAAAAATGGGGCAGCTAGGTGGTGCAGTGAGTAGAGCACTGGCCCTGGAGTCAGAAGGACCTGAGTTCAAATCCAGCCTCAGACACTTGACATACTTGCTAGCTGTGTGACCTTGGGCAAATCACTTAACCCCAATTGGCCTGCCTTCCCCCCTCCAAAAGAAAAAGAAAATGTGCAGTAACAAAGCTGGCTGATGCTGAGTTTCTTGAGGGCAGGCATTGTATCTTACTCATTCCATTTTCTGCATCACCATTAACAATGCTTTCCACATGGTAGAAACTCAATAATTTTTGTTTAATTGATAGGGTCGATGAAATCTCCTTTGATGGGATTTTAAGCTCCATGACACTGAATGCCAAGTTAAATAGTTTTATGACAATGAAGTGCACATTTCTGTGTCTTCCTGCCTGATTTGGGTCCTTTTGTGTCCTTCTCTGTTCTGGTTATTTCCTTCTGATCTGAGCATTGTCACTGTCAATTAGCATAGTTCAAATTTCTGTTTGTTTGTAGGTTTTTCCTTGCAAACATCTTGATGCGTGTGTTCGGTAGCGTCCTTGTAAATACAGACATCCCTTTCTAAATTGGACCAGCCTCAAAATAAAATATTAGAACCTAAAAATCCACAAAATAACAGGATTATAAAGGAAAGCAATTATATTGAAATTGTGTGTTTATACACACCTATGTATGTATGTATTTTAAAATTCACATACCCCATATGAACCCCTGGTCATGTGGACAAGAAGACTTGGAGTAATAGGCAAGAAGGCTAGAAAGGTAAATTGAGGCTGGCAATCCAGAAGTCCAGGTCTCTTTTCAAAACCTTTCCAGCCTTATTACATAGAACTTACATTGACCACACTCTCTGGCTTAATGTCTTCCTTGCTCAACTTCACAGATGACATTCCCTCAGCATGCTTTGTCAGTGGCTGTGTGTCATGCCTGGGGGTCCTCTCCTCTGGGGGTCCTCTCCTCTTAGGACCCTGAGTTTCTTTGGAGGCTCAGCTCAAGCACTAACTTCTTCATGACTCAGCTAATCACCAAGCATTGAGTAAGAGCCCACCAAGTATCAGAGACACATAGAGAGAGCCCCGGATGTCAAGGAGATTCTATCCTACTACCAAAGGAGACAAGATGCACATAGATATATAGACACAGAACAAACACAAAATAAGACGTACTTTTAGGGAGAGAGCACTAGCCATTGGGAGACCATGAAGGCTTTGTGAAAAAGGTGGATCTTCGACTGTGTCTTTTTTTTTCTTTTTTTTATAATTTTTTTTT
>JAQQSZ010011502.1:0-12233 GCA_028646595.1 Phalanger gymnotis | reverse complement strand
TTATTGGTGTAAGAATTTAAAGGTAAATTTTCCCCTTAGAACTCTTTTAGCTGCATCCTACAAAATTTGGTATGTTATCTCATTTTTCTCTCAAAATGAAATTATCAATTGTTTCTATGATATATTATTTGACCCACTCATTTTTCATATTAGATTATTTAGCTTCTAATTAATTTCTAAACTATGCTTCCATAGCTGTTTATTAAATGTAATTTTATTGTATTATTATCTGAAATGGATATCTTTAATATTTCTGCTTTTCTGCATTTGTTTGTGAGGTTTATATGACCTAACACATGGTCAATTTTTGAGAAAGTGTCATATGCGGCTGAGATAAAGGTATACTCCTTTCTATTTCCATTCAATTATCTCCAAAGATCTTTTAATTCTAACTTTTCAAAAATTCTATTGATTTCCTTAACTTCTTTCTTATTTTTTGTGGTTAGACTTATCTAGTTCTATGATGGTAAAGTCAAGGTTTCCCATTATTTCTTCTCTATTTACTCCTATCACTCATTGTAGCAACAATGTGGCTAGAGGCTACTGTGACTGTAAAACCAACAACAACCAGCACACGGAAGGGGTGCTAACATAGGTTCTTGGATCTGCTTTTCTAAGGAAAGCAACTTTAAGGCGCTAATAATATCAGTTTAATCAAACATACATATATCAATTGCTTAGTTCAGGGGGAAAAAGATCACCCCCCCTCCCCGGAACTTAATGGCAAATACAAACAGAAATTACAAACATCAACAGCCAGACCTTGTCTGATTCAAATCACAATTCATAGTTATCAGAGAAGCACTAACATTTATCTGAGTTACAAACCCAGGGGAAGGCAGGTTCAGTGGCTTGCCCGGAGTCTGTCACCCACATTCTTTCAGTGCGTTTACCCCCAAAAGTCAAATGCTAACCTCAGATCTTATATACCTGTCTCGAGGCCTTGGGGCACTTGATTGCTCAAGTGCTAGAAACACTCAAAGAAAGAACAGTGAAAAGTCCCATTTAGGATTTGGGAAAGTTAGTTAATCACTAGTACCACCATATACAGGATCTCCAGTCAATGACTCCCAATTGCCTTAGAGTTGAGAAAAATTCCAAGACATGATCCCACTTTACTAGCCCCATTCAAACAAAGGCCAGAATCATCAAAGGCCCTTAAGAGAGGACCAGCAAAGTGCCCTGCTCTGATTACCATTACATAATCCACCCCTTTCCAGAATCCTTGGCCTAAGAATATCTAAATTAAGTGGCCACGGGTCCTGGAACAAAATAGAAGCATTATACATTGCAATCACATTTAAGGAAATATAACAAAACATATCGTTCAGTATCATTCCCAAAATACTTGTTTACAAATCACCAGCCACCCCTATCAAGTAACAAATTCTTTAGTGAATACAGAGTGTCCAAGTGAAGTTCTTCTTGATGGTGTGTCCTTCCCACACTGCCGTTGCAGGCTTCTTCCTGGCATGCTCAGGTACCTGCATGCTTTAATTAGCAAAGTCCCAAACAAAAAAGTCCAAATAAAGTCCTCTTGGGGATGTATCCTTCTCCCCACACAGCTCCAACACTCCACTTCCAATTCCTGAGGGGCAGCTGGGCAACAAAGCCAACAGGGGTCTTGAGGGTCTATGGCACTTCCCTCCACCCACCATAGTCAACTCCACCCCTTCTCCTGGTTCCCAAACAGTCCCAGGGGAAGGCAGGAAAAAAAGCACACACATGCACGCGCGCACACACACACACACACACACAGAGCAACTTGCTGCAAAGTTTCTGTCTTCCCGTAGGGCTGAACTCCAAGCTCCTGGGCCTCTGGTCCTCCAGCTCCAGTTAGCCACTCTTGGCTTCTGCAGGAATCCTGATGCAGGCAGCTCACAGCTCTCACCTTTCCAAAGTTCTCACACAAGCAGTCTTCCTTGCCACCATTGTCTGCTTCTTCTCTCTCCTCACCAGCCACTCCTGCTCCTGTCAATTCTGCAGGAAGGCCATTCTCCACTCCTGTTTCAAAACACATACAATATAATCTCAAGACATTTGCCCTTTCAGCACAGTCTGGAGCTGGGCTAATGCACTCAAGCCCTTGCTTTTGCCATCCACCTCCACCAACCTTCTACTTGTTTTTCTCCCACAGCCTTTGCTCTGGCCTGTCTCCTCCGGAGTGCTAGTGGAGTAGAGAAAGGGAAGGAAAGGTTATCTTCCAGGGCCTCTGCTCTGGGATCCTGGGAAACCACTGCCATCACTGCCACTTGCCTATTCTCCTTCGGGCCTCTGGAGATCCACAGAACCAGAGCCATCAGAAATACAAAGAGCAGCCCAATAGCTGGGACATATTCAATCACTATCTCTCAGTACTGCAAAACTCCATACTTAGCTTTTAATCTGCAGCTCCTGCACAATTACTCCATTTTTTAGCAACAATGTGGCTAGCCGCTACTGTGGTTGTGTAAAACCAGCAACAACCAGCACACAGAATGGCTGCTAACACAAGTTCTTTGATCTGCTTTTCTAAGGAAAGCAACTTTAAGGGGCTAATAATCTCAGTTTAATCAAACATACATATATCAATCACTTAGTTCAGGGTGAAAAGATCAGCTTCCTGAGCTTAAGGACAAATACAAACAGAAATTACAAACATCAACAGCCAGACCTTGTCTGATTCAAATCACAATTCATAGTTATCAGAGAAGCACCAACATCTATCTGGGTTACAAAGTCAGGAGGGTGGGTTCAGTGGTTTGCCCAGAGTCTGTCACCCACGTTCTTTCAGTGAGTTTACCCCAAAAAGTCAAATGCCAACCTCAGATCTTATATACCTGTCTCAAGGCCCTGGAGCACTTGATTACTTAAGTGCTAGAAAAACTCAAAGAACAGCCAAAAGTCCCATTTAGGATGTGGGAAAGTTAGTTAATCTCTAGTACCACCATATACAGGGTTTCTAGTCAATGACTCCCAATTGTCTTAGAGTTGAGAAACATTCCAAGACAAGATCCCACTTTACTAGCCCCATTCAGACAAAGGCCAGAATCATTAAAGTCACTTAAGAGAAGACCAGCAAAAAGCCCCACCCTGATTACCATTCCACTCATTTAATTTTTCCTTTGAGAATCTGGATGTTCTACCATTTAATGCATTCATATTTAGTATTAATATTACTTCATCCTGTGTAGTACCTTTTAGCAAGATGTAATTTTCCTGCTTTTTAATTAGATCTATGTGTTGGTAAGCAAAATGGCCTTTGTTTTCTTTGAGTAACTCAGTGTATTTCATTAAGCCTTACTAGGTGCTAAGCCCCAGGCCCAAAGCCCTATTAAGTGTGGAACCTATGTGGATGTAGATTGATGACTGAGGTGGGGCCCAAGATGGGGCTTCAGGGGCAGAGCCGACCCGTGTGTGGATCCAGGAGTGCTGAGCAAGGACTTGAGGCCAGTGGGTAATCTTCTTACCGGAGAGGGGAAGCATGAATATGATTTGATTTAATACCATCATATTTTTCTGTGGCCTCCTGGTTACTCTTGTGAGGTGGACTTATTAGGCCTGGAAGATTTTGATCAAAATATCAAGATGGGGAGGCTGGTTAGTGGGTCTATTACTTTGGAGACTGAATAAATGCTTTAATTCTTCTGCCTTCTAAATAGAGATCTTATACCTAGCCATCCCATCCTCGTCGCCAGATGTATTATGAAGGCAGAATTTATGATTTCAAAGAGAATCATATCTATGTGTGAAAGGTTCAGAACCACAGGATATAAGGCATTCTCTAAGTAGAAGGGTCGGCTCTGCTTCCACAGCTCCTGCTTCGGCTTCAGCTTTATCTTCAGCTTCTGCTGTAGCTGTCTCTGGCTCCAACAGAAAATCAATCTTCAAGCTGTCTTCTCTCCTCTTGTCGAGTTTTTGACACCATCAAGCATCATCTGAATGACCAGAGCTTATTGGTTCTTGAGTTGTCCCCTCCCCTTGGGACCCTGGGAGGTTCACATCCACAAAGATTAGGTTAACACCTAATAGGGCATGGCTCTGGAGTTAACACCTCCCCTCAGCCAGCCCCATCTTGGGCCCCACCTCAGTCATCAATCCATACCGACACAGGTTCCACACCTAATAAGGCTTTGGGCCTGGGGCTTAGCACCTAGTAAGGGTTAATGAAATACACTGAGTTACTCAAAGAAAACAAAGGCTGTTTTGCTTACCAACACAGTCTATTTTTGCTTTTGCTTTGCCTGAGACTAGGATTGCTACCACTGCCTCTTTTACTTCAGCTCAAGTTCCAGCCCCTTATTTTAACTTTGTGTGCCTTTTTGTTTCAAATATATTTCTTGTAAACAATATATTGGTGAATTCTATTTTCTAATTTACTCTGTTTTCTGCTTCCATTTTATGGCTGAGTTCATCCCATTCAAATTTGTGGTTTTTAATTACTACTTCCTGCTACCCTAGTTTCTTCTGTTTATCCTTTTCTCCCTTTTTAAACTTTCCCTAATCAAAAATCTGTTTTGCTTCTGACCTTGGTCTCCCTTAATCCAGTCTCTCCCTGCCTTTTCTTATTTTTTTTTTGCTTCCATTCATTTTTTATCCCCTTCCCCTTCTACTTCTTTGTTAGATAAGATATATTTCTAAACCCAACTGAGTATATGTACACACACACACACACACACACACACACACACACACACACACACTCTTTCCTCTTTTAAATAATTGTGATGAGAATTAGGCTCAAGCATTGCCCACCACCCCTCCCATTTACCCCTCCATGTTAAAATCTCTTTGTTATGTGCCCATTTCATGTGAGATAATTTCTCCCATTCTTCTTCTCCCTTCTCACTTCTCTCTATGCATGCCCCTTTCTCATCCCTTCATTTATTCTTTTCTCTTTATTTCTTTATTTAATTTTTTTTGGTTTTTGAAATTGATTTCCACAAGATTTTGAGTTACAGATTTCTACCCCTAACCCAAGATGGCATATATCCTGATTGCCTCTTTCCTCAGTCTGTCCTCCATTCTGTCACCCCATTCTCCCCTCCTCAGGCCTGAGACTAATTCATATTTTTCTTGGAGGCTTTGGATGTAGGCTCTTTGACTTTGTTGACTTCTTCTGGCTGTATGTTTTTATCTTCTTTGTCACCAAAAAAAGATTCAATATTCTGAATCTTTTGCTGCCTGTTCATGTTTCCAGCCAATTACTTGACCCTTGAGGTTTTTGTCAGGGTATGACTGCCTTCAGAATGAATGGTGGTTTGTCCCAAGCTTTAGGGGCATTGTGTTGCTGTTTTCAGAGCGACTTCTGCATGGCAAGCTCTGCCACACCAGTGCCCCACCCCCTCCAAGAACTGTCAACTGGGACCACAACCCAGATCTAAGCAGGGCAAAGCAAGAGAACCCTGCAGCTGCACCAGCAAAGTGCTCCCTGCTCTCCTGCTTTGATCTGCTGATCTGCTGTTGGATTTCTCCCACCAGGTGGGCCTGGAGCCTGAAGCAACCACAGCTGGAGCTCTGGAAGCAGCCACAGGAGCTTCCTGCTGCTACCACATGTACCACACACTCCTCTCACCCTGATCCAGAAGTTTCCCCACTGACCTGCTAAGTTATCTTTGGGGTTTTGGGGTTGAGAAATCTGGTAGCTTCCACAGCTCAATGATTCAGGGCCCTATGGCATGCCCCACCCTATTTCCTCAGCACCTGCTCTGTCCTGGTACAGCCCATGCTTGGCTATGCCCCACTTTCAGCATGGTGCAATAGATACTTCCCAGTGACCATTCATGCCATCTTGGGCTGGAGACCTGCTTCCTTCTGTCATTTTGTGGGTTCTGTAGCTCTAGAATTTGTTCACAACCATTTTTGCAGGTGTTTGGAGGGATTTGGGGGAGAGCTTAATCAAGTCCCTGTTTTCCTGCTGCCATCTTGGCTCTGCATCCCCTTCATTTATTTTTTAAATCATCCCAAGAGAATAGATTTACTCTCATGCGCTCTGTCTATGTAGACTTCTTCTAACAGCCCTAATATTGTGCCTTGATTTGATGTCTTCCCCCCATATTTTTATTTGCCTTTTATTTCTTCCACCCATAAAGGAATGACCCCAGAAAATCATTGCATATCACATGATTGATTTTCTTTTTTAATTAATTACTTTATTTCTGATTTTCAACATTCACTTCAATATGTTTTAAAATTTCTCTTCCTCCCTCCACCCTCCTTCCCCAAGATGGCCTGCAATCTGATATAGAATCTACATATACATTCCTGTTAAAAATATTTTCATGTTAGTCATGTTATATAGAAGAATTATAAAAAAATAAGAAAAACCATGAGAAAGAAAAACAAAACAAAAAAAGAAAATAATCTGCTTCACTCTTCGTTCAGACTCCATAGTTCTTTCTCTAGATATGGATGGCATTTTCCATTAGTAGTCCTTTGAAATAGTTTTAGGTCCTTGCATTACTGAGAAGGGCTAAGTCTATTAAAAATCAGTCATCATACACTGTGGCTTACTGTGTACAATGTTCTCCTGGTTCTGTTCACTTCACTCAGCATAAGTTCACATAAGTTTTACTAGGTTTTTTTTTTGAAGTCTGCCTGTTCATCAGTTCTTATAGCACAATAGTATTCCATTACATTCATATACCACAGCTTGTTTAGCCATTCCGCAATTGATGGGCATCACCTCAATTTCCAGTTCTTGGCCACCACAAAGAGAGTTGTTATAAATATCTTTCATACATGTGCGTCCTTTGCCCATTTTTATGATCTCTTTCGGAAACGATCATTTTTCCATACCTAATTTGGTAATGGACTTGACCATGTCCCCAGGGAATTCAAAATTTGGGAGCAGGCTCCTCACTTCTGGTTTCAGGTTAAGCTGACCTGGACTCTCAAGCTTTGCCTTCATAATGTGGGTCATGTGAGACTCAGGAACTAGAAGATCAGAAGGAAGCAAAGCAAGAACAGAAGACCTGCTACCAAGAACAATGGATAAGAGGTCTCAGGCAGCCCATGGTGTCTCTAGAGCCAGAAGCATGTGGAGAAAGCATAGAGAAATTACGTCTGTTTTAGAATGTATGCTACTAATGTCTGATCAGATTGAACACTAATGCCTGTGGCCTTTGTTGCCTCCTTCTCTTTCCTTTTATTTTCCAAGAAGACAGGTACAATCACTTTGAACTTCATTCATCAGAAATTGGTAAGATTTTACCTTGGTATGTTTCTAAATTCAACAAATAAGATAAAAGTTTTGATCTAAAGAACTGCTAAATCAT
Source organism: Phalanger gymnotis (assembly GCA_028646595.1). Taxonomy (NCBI): domain Eukaryota; kingdom Metazoa; phylum Chordata; class Mammalia; order Diprotodontia; family Phalangeridae; genus Phalanger; species Phalanger gymnotis. The sequence continues at coordinate 4,977 of JAQQSZ010011502.1, read as the reverse complement.
ATTTTGTGTCTTGAATGTAGCAAAGAAAATGACTTAAGAGAGAAGATAAATTTAAAACTGCTCTTTTCTTCTGGAGTATAATTTCTGGCTGTGGCCTTAGAGTCAAAGGAGAAAGTCAATGATTTACTTTCAACAATTACCCAAAGTAAAAAAGAATCTATTCACTGGGGCATCAAAATGATTCACTAAAAAAGCAGAAAGCTAAATGAATGCCGTTGAATCAGGCATTTGCTATTCCCATAGACCAATCTCCCATTCAGGGGAGATAGTTAAGAGAGTAGTTAGATAAAAAGTTACACTAAAGGGTGTGCTGGTAAATGATTCATCAGGAGCTTTGGGTGGGGGGAGATATATACAGTATACACCTTTTAAGTTTAATTTGCTTTGTTAACATTTTCTCCAACACCAGTTTAAGTCTAGACAATCAATGAAACAATAAATCAAGCCCAGATTTGTAGTGTCTGCTGATTTTGGAGGTATAAATGTTCACACAGAAAATTTGACAGTTGGCTCTCCTGAGCTATTTGGACCCATTTCCAGATGGCTTCAGCACACCCCTGGCCATACTCCAAGAGAATAGACCCTAAATAAGGCTGGGGCAGGAGGCCTGAAATTTGGTAGTAAAGTGACTGGCACTGCTGTTTACCTGGTCACCAGAAGAGAGAAGAAAATGTACGTTAACATGTGCTTGTTTATCTTGGAATGGTTTTTCCTTTGACTTTTCCTGCTTAAGAGGTTTTGAATGTTATTTTCTTTTTTCCTTCCTATTTCTTTTAAAGTAGCTTTTCCCCCAGCATTACTGGTACAAGTGTTAGAATTGCTTTAATTCTGAAATAAAATATATAATCTCTACATTCCATCTCTATATGCATATATTCTATTTTCCATTTGACCTAGTGCTTAACACAGAGCCTGGCACATAAAAGGTATTTAATAAATATTGATTAGTTGATGGTTCTGAGGTTTAATTTGGATGGCTCAGATTTGTTTGCTTTTTTGTGCTTGGACCTATGGGTATTTTTTTAACTTAATTATCTTATTTTTTTTTCTCAGTTACATCTAAAAACAATTTTTAGCATTTTTTTTAAATTTCCAATTCCAAATTCTCTCCTTTCACCTCCCTCATCCCTGAGAAGACAAACAACTTGCTATAGATTTAGTATGTGCAATCAGTCATGCAAAACAGATTTCTATTTTAGCCATGTTGCAAAAGAAAACAGCCAAAAAAAAAAACACAAGAAAAATCAAGTTTAAAAAAAGTATTCTTTGATCTGCATTCAGACCCATCAGTTCTTTTTCTGGAGGTAGACAGCATTTTCATGACAGGTTTTTTTAGATTACCTTGCATCATTGTATTGTTGAAAATAGCTAATTCATTCACAGTTCTCCATCCAACAATATTGCTGTTACTGTGTACAACGTTCTCCTGGTTCTTTTCACTTCACTTTTCATCAGTTCATATATGCCCCCCAAGTTTTCCTGAAAGCATCCTGCTTGTCATTTCTTAAAGCACAATAATATTCCATCACAATCATATACCACAAACTTGTTCAGCCATTCCTCAATTGATGGGCATCCCTTCAATTTCCAATTCTTTGCCATCACAAAAAGAACTGCTATAAATATTTTTGTATGAATATGTCATTTACCTTTTTTGTTCATTTCTTTGGGTACAAACCCAGTAGTGGTATTGCTAGGTCAAAAGGTATACAAAATTTTATAGTCTTTTGGGCATATCTCCAAACTGCTCTCCAGAATAGTTGTATCAGTTCACAACTCCAACATAATACCTTAGTGTCCCAGTCTTTCCATATCATAACTTTGCTTGTTATTGTTATAAAATAATATTTCTTTAATTTTGTGATTTTGATATTAAAAATGAATTTATTTCCTTTTCATTAAAGTTTTGCAACAAGGTTTTCAAAAAAAATCCCATTTCCATGTTTGCTTTTCTTTTTCTTGGTTTTATTCTTGCTTTGCTTTTTTATGTACTCTATCTCCTGCACTAAGTATGTTTTTCTCTGTCATACTTAATCTACTACATTCCATTGAAAAATATTAATATGAAAGTTTGCTGGTGGTACACAAGTGGATTAATGGCATGATCAATATCAACTGGTATTTGCATATTCAGTTGTTATTTACTACAAGTCTTTTGTTTAAAACATAGCTTCATTGTATGATTGTGGCTTAATATTGCATATTTCATTTTAATGCAATTTTGTATTTCATTAAATATTGCCATTACAACTGGATCTATTGAAGAGATAGTGTCTATCTTGCTTGAAAAGTACTGTGATTTTTTTGAAGCTAGAAATTCAGAAATATTTGCTACTTTTACAGATGGATTGGGAAGGGAAGTATAGAAGAACATTATTATTTCTACGATTTTTTTCTTTGACTGACATATTTATTAATATAACATTATTTAGTGTCTATTTATATTTGAGTTCTTTCTTCAAATTTCCTTTACTAATTGTAATTTTCTCATGTCATAGTTATCAAGGGATGGGTTTAATATTTCTGATTTTCTGTGAATTTATAGTGTTTTTGCACTTTAACATATCACCAGATACACCATGTAAAGATGTAATGCACAACTTGGACATGTCTATTCCATTTCTGTCTCTGTAGTGAGATCCAAGCATCAGTTATCGAATCATACTAAACATGAAAGAAAACTAAAAAGTACCTATGCAGTGTATCTAGGGGTGCAGAACAGGGGCATACCTGGCCCCTGGATCAAAGTCCCAACACAGCAACTGAAGCTTAAGATATGAGCTGAGAGATGAATATACTGAATACAATGAAAATATATTCTGGGGCAAGTAAAGATCAAAAGGTAAACCTAAAAGAAAGAGCAAAATTCCATAAAGATCCTGCAAATTTGAATGAGGGAGTAGGTACAGTAGATATTGAATGACACCACTTTTTTATAGGAACTGAACAAAGAAGAATGGAATGTGAATACACAGAGTTTGTTGTAGAAATCCATTAAATTTAATAGAGAAATAAGAGGGGAACAATAGTGTTCTAGATCTTGGTGCCATGGGATATCATCAGTATAGACAACTGTATCTGTGATCTTCTGAGTTCAGGAATTCCCTGTCAAGATTCATTTCACAACTGTGCTCTGCCTGCCTATCCCATGTGACTCTTTTCTATTTCTGCTAAATTTCTGCCACAGTGAGTTTGCCCAATATGCTGGAATCCTTGTTCATTTTCTCCTGATATCACAAAGATTTCAGTGGAGTACACCACTTGTCATCATTTGTTATTTTCCATGTGACCATCCCGTCTTCTCCTGCTGTCAAATAGTTTTTGATGGTATCCTTTATTCTGTTTCTTCAGAGTTCCTCTTTGGTTATGTGTTACAGCCTGCTCATATCCACCATGAATCCCTCCATATTTTTTTCTATATTTGAAATTTATCTTAGTTACCTCAGAGGTAGTGATGTTCTGCATCTTACTGCTATATAGCAATTCCAGTAAGCTATTAGTATCAAAAAGATAAGATTTTGCTTTAGGGAAAGTTTGGAGTGAATAAGGAAGTTTTGCAATTTTCCTGAAGTAATACATTACACTTTCCTCTTCCTTTTCTACTCTGTGCTCAGTCCCTTGTCCATCTGTCCTGTGTGTTACAGTTCTGTCTTGTTACAGTCAATCCAAATTCATGTTAAAATCAGGACAAAACCATTATCAATTTGGATCTGTCTTGTGTGGATGGATGGACCAAACTCATTTCAGTGACTCCATGTATCTTTCAGGAGGCTCTGAAACGTTCTGGGGGTTGTTTCAATTGACACAATTGCTTCTGCAAGTGAGAACTAAAATGGGAGGTTACAATGCCTTATGCCTTCTTATCCTATGTGATTCTGGTCAATATCCTTCCATAAATAGCTTATAAGGAATCTACCCAATATACTTGAAGCCGTTTAGGTATGTAATTATAGGAGCTTCTGCATTTGGAGCTCTTGGTATAATAGATCTTAAGCATTCAGACAAGCAAAGAGATCATTTAGAGACAGCTTGTATTTTCGTTGTAGACACATTTCTCCTCTTTCCCATATGTTGATGACTGTGTAGGAAACCACATGGGTCAAAAAACTCCCTGGACAGGAGAAAGCAGACTTGGATGTACTCTAGTTTTGACTTTGCCACTAATTTTCTAGGCTATATAGAGCAAGCTGCCTCAATTCCCTAGGCCTAGGTCAAATGAGATTATGAACAAGATCACCTTTAAGATTTCTTCTGTCCTAGGATATACTGGAGTCAGCTTGACCTTGCTTGTGGGAGCTGATTGTGGAATTTTTAGTAAGGATTTATAGCTGGGAAATTGGTAAACACTAAAAATCAAGGATTGAGTTATTATTTTGTTGATTTCCTAGATTTAGGAAGTGATGGAGAAAATGTAAATAGTGTAGATTAAACCTTAAAATTTGTCATCTCTATAGCTCCCACCCAGAGAGCTGGTTGTGAAACATCTACCAGCAAATCCTTGCTTCTGTCTCTATGATATTCTTTCTATAGCTTTTCCTATGTGTTGTGATTCAGAGATGCTCTAACAGAAACTTAAGGGAGCAGAAACAGAAATGTGGAGAGATCATTTCTGCAGATCAATGTCCACTTGAGTAGAAACATGTGGGTGACCCAATTTGTCTCTTCCTTAAATGGATAAATCTCTTTCTCCCTTACTTTCTTTGGTCCCGGGGACTTACATCCCCAAATTTTAGAAAGAATTTAAAATAGGAAAAGTGTAAACTGATTAGTAGAGCAATAGCCTCTAAGTTTTCACTCCCAAGCGAAGATAGAAATGTGCTAATTAATCAATGGCTCAATTAGCAGAAGCTCTGAAGATGATTTTTGTCCTGGGAAAACAGAAGCTTCTTTCTCTCCGACAAGCTGATTTAAAAACGTGCCTTCTATGAACTGACAAGGGAATCATTTTGAAAGTAGAACATTTGAGGCATAGACCCC
>JAQQSZ010011501.1:0-12233 GCA_028646595.1 Phalanger gymnotis | reverse complement strand
GGATGAACAATATTTACTATCTTTACTTTAAAAAGGAAAACTTTGGGACTCAGAGTTTTTAAACTGCTAGGCCCAGAGCACAATTATATTATAGCCCTCTCTCACTCAAAGTCAACTGCAAGACCTGTCATCATTTCCCTGATGCCATGGTCCTCTTTGAAAATGAAGGACAAACACAACCTATGAGTAGACAGAGCTGCCTGAACGGGGGCCCAGCTTAATTGAATTACTCAGCTTGTCCTCTTCCTCTCCTTCCCCTCTCCAAAGGAAGGTAAATTTTAATGGCCAGAAGCTGCCCACTTATGTTGGGGTTTACTGGATGGATTCCTTCCTTCCTTCCTTCCTTCCTTCCTTCCTTCCTTCCTTCCTTCCTTCCTTCCTTCCTTCCTTCCTTCCTTCCTTCACAAAATCTTAAACCAAACTCACTCTGAAGCTCATAGTTGGGACCACAATAGGTCCCTGCCCAAGTTCCACTTAATGGCTGTATTTTGGGTCCTTCTGGGCTTAGAATGAATGTCAATGGTAAATGTTTCTTTTTAGAACCCTGAGGGTCTTCTCCTCTAAGCTTGATTTTTCTTTTTTTTTCTAATGAAAGGGACCATCACTTGACTCACTTCTTAAAGAGCCTATTCATTGAATGGGCATTATCTCACTCTAAGTGAGTACATGAAAAGGCATAAGCCTAAAAGGGCCAGGGTCTCCCATGCATTCTGGGTCATCTCCAGTAATCCTGATGAATATCTGGTCACTGGATCCAGATGGCTCTGGAAAAGAAAGTGAGGCTGGTGACCTTACACAGCCCTCCCTCACTCAAATCAAAATCAACTGCAAGTCCTGTCATCATTTCCCTGATTCCATGGTCCTCTTCAAAAATAAAAGATGGGATAAAAAGGAAATAATTAACAGAGGGAAAGAACCAGAATTAAGAGGCATACATAAAAGGTTTCCTGGAAAAGATGAAACTTTGGTTGGATCTTAAAAAGAAGCTAGGCAAGACAGTAAGCAGAGATGAGGATAAAGAACATTCCACCAATGGGAGACAGCCAGAGAAAATGCCTAGAGCCCAGAGATGGAGTGTCTTTTTCATGTAACAACAAATAAATTACGGTCACTGGATCAGAGTTGAGGCTATGTTATAAAAGGGCTTTGAATACCAAAACTGATCCTGGAAGTGAGAGGGAACCACTGGATTTTTTGAGTGGGGTGGGGGAGAGGTGACATGATCAGCCTTAGGGAAGGCACGTTGGTGGCTGAATGGATGATTGATTGGAGTGAAGAGAGAAAGGAGCATATTTGAGAGATGTAGCAAAGGTGAGATACACAGGTCTTGGCAAAAGATTGGACACAGGGGTGAAAGATAGTAATGAGTCTAGGACAACATCTAGACTGCAAACCTGAAGGACTTAGAGGATGGTGTTGCCCTCTAAAGTAATAGGGAAAGAAGGAAGGAGGCAGGGTTTAAAGGAAAAGGTAATCGGGTTTGCCCCTTTGAACACCATATCTATAATCCCATGACCCTATTATTTTTCTAAGCAGGCTGATAGTGCATGACAAAACACTTCTGAAAGTTGAATCTAAGCAATTTATGTAAATTAATAGAAACAGATGGACAGTTTAGTCTCCTCTCAAATCTTTGGTTGATTAATTCTTAGCTAAAAAATTTCCAGAAATACTAATGGGAATAGATGATGAAACATATTTCCCTTGTGGCACATGCTGATTGACACAATGGCTGCATTGGTTGGCTTTGTTTCTGTAAAAGAGGGGAGGGTCAATGACAGCTCCAGAGTTACAGGAAATGAATACATTAAAAAAAAAAAACTTGTTGGGCAGGGTTTTTTTTTTTTTTTTTTTGGTTTGTTTTTAAAAAAAACTAGAGCTAAGTTTAGGTTATTCAACAGAAACCCAATAAGGACAGAGATATATGATCTTCTAGGAGAAAATATCAATCACTTTGAAAGTTTTGGGAACACATTGTTGTCACCTCTGAGAGTTTTTTTTTTTTAAGAGTGAATTTGTATTTTCAAGATGATCCGAAATATCCTGACTTACCTTTATTCAAAAGAAAAAAAAAAATAAACTGAGGTTTAAATTTAGACACTTTAGTTTGCATAAAGATTTTTTCATGATAATGTTAGTATGGTTCTGGGTGAAAATGGGTATAATTAAATGTTTTTATTTCTATTAAGACATGTTTATATCATCACATTGTAAAGTTCTGCAAAGACTTTGCTATATCCTAGGCCAAATGTCTTCTGTATCTAGGATTAAACTTTGTAAAGGTGTTAATTCCTTTAAAACAAATTCAAATGAACTTAAACAATAAAGGCCAAAGTGAATATCTCATTGGGACTCCAATCCCTTTTACATTAAAAGCTTCAGATCAAAATCAGAATTATTTTTATGGATGATGGGCAGTTTCCCACTAACAATTTTCTAAATTGCCTAATAATTTTATATAGCATAATTACAACAATCCTGCTTGTGTATTATCCTTTCTCTGCTTCTCTCTGAATGCAGATTAAGAGCAATCCTTCTAGTAAAGCTTTAAAGTAGATACTTAAATTATAATGAGATGATATAGCTGTATAAAACTAAGATAACATGTTAGTGATGGAAATATATAATGTATATATACACATATGTAAATATACACATATATAGATGTGTATACATCTATACATACACATATATGTGTGTATACACACACACACACACACACATATATATGTTTTTTCTCTTAATAATATATGCAATTATTTTTAAGAACAGTTCAAGCCAGAATGTGCTTTCTGGTTAAGAATAGCAAACTATATAAAACCAAATTCATGAATGATGAATTTGTCCACTCAGCATCTCAAACTCCTATGTCTAAAATCTTACTCTTCATGTGGAATAGAGATCCTCCTTTCTTGAGTTCCCCTCATTTGCTAATGGTAGTACCATTCTCCAGGTTAAAAAAAAAAAAACAAACCTCCAAGTCACTTCTGACTTCTCCCTCTTCCTCACCTCCCACATTTAATGGACAGCTTGCCAAGTGCTGTTGAGTCTACATTTACCATTTCTTTGCCATCTGTCTCTTTGGTCCTCCATACCCCTTAAGCTGTTTCCACCCTAATTCTGGCTCTTCTTAGTTCAATCTTGGACTGTTGTTATAAGCTGCCAATTGATATTCCAACATCATAACTGTTGTTTTCCTCTTCCTTACCTTCAACAAGTCAGCATAGTACTATGAGGAAAAGTATTAGATTTGATGTCAGGGGATCTGGGTTCAAATCTTATCTCTGCTACTTACCATCTATGGGAATAGTGTTAATACACACTTCAATACAAACCTTCATTTGCTCAACTGTAAAAATGAGCTGGCTGGAATACATGCCAGGGCTGGAATACTTATCATGGATAGGGAAGGGGGAAGGAAGAAGGGAATATGAATTTGGATAGCACCTAGCATGTGCCTGGCCCTGTGCTACATGCTCCACCAGCATCATCTCATTTGATCCTCATAACAACCTTTCAAGGTAAGTATTATTATTATCTTCATTTTATAGTTGAGGAAACTGAGGAAAAGAGGTGAAAAATGATTTGGCTAGGATCACACAGCCAATGAAGGTATGAGGCCAGATCTTAATTCAGGTCTTCTTGACTGCAGAAACTATCCACTGGACCACCTAGGTGCCTGGTAAGCAATGCATGGTACATGGTAATTGTAGCCATTCCTAAAGAGGGAATGGACATCTTCCTGCATGAACCTATAGCATCCCAACTCTCTGACTCTCTCTCCTTCATACTTTTTGTCAAAAAATTCTGTGAATTTCTCTTCCCTCTCACCAACTAGAGTACAACAAAAATAGCAATAACTAGAAATTGTATAGTGCTTTAAGGTTTGCAAAGTACTTTACATGTTCTCTCATTTGGTCCTAATAGCAGCCCTGTGAAATATGTGCTAACATTATCCTTCTTTTACAGATGAAGAAATGGAGAGTCAGAGAAGTTAAGCAACTTGCTCAGAGACACACAGCTAGAAAAGGCTGGGTTGGAACTCAAGTATTCCTGACTCCATGCCCAGTGCGTTACACTCTATAAAAGTTAATTGTAATGATTTCAATGACCCAATGATTCTTTCCCTCCTTCTTTCCTCACTTTCTTCCTTCTCACTTTGCTCCCTCTTTTTCTTCCTCCTTCTCTTGCCTCCTTCTCTCTTTCCTCCATCCCTATCTTTCTTCTCTCCCTTCCTTCCTTTCTTCCTCTCCTGCCCCTTCCAGAAGGTTACAGGTTAACACTAATTCCTCTATGCTGTAGCCTTATCCTACTTTCCTCAATACCCATAGTCTTATTTCCCAAATCCCACAATTTACTTATTTTTTTCATAAAATGATTGATTTAGAGCTCAAAGGAACCTTAGACATCACCTAGTCTAGCCCTTTCATTTTATAATTAAGGAAACTGAGGTAAAGAGGTCTGTACAAGTTCACATATGGAATAAGTGGCAGAACCAGAATTTGAACCCAGTCCCTCACACCCAAATCCATCATTCTCTTTACCTCCTCATATTTCCTCCTTTTGATTCCTACCTTAGCTATGTGAAATTAGTTGGTCCAGTAGCCAATCCTTACAAGTAATTCATCTAGTGAATTAATCAGTATTAGTGTACTACATTGAGAAGGTGCTTCTGAGAATAGATGATAAAACATACTTCCTTTTCCTTGGTAGAAAGGCTGGGAGTAGAGGAATCAGCTGTAGAATGGTGCATTCATTATTATTTATAGTGCTTTTTCCTCTACTCAGTTATAGTTAAGTGTTTATCTTTGTTTTTAGGGAGGTTTCATGGGGGAGAAGAGTATATCAAGAAATTTTTTTGGTATTAAAAAAAAAAACTTTTTAAAAGTACTGACAAACTTGAAATAGTCACATGTTAGCCCAGCCTTATGGAGACCAGACCCATACCTTTGTGGTCTTGCTCATTAATGAGCCACATACACATGAGAGATATATACAAATTATTTAAAAATTTGCTAGAAAAGACATTTGCATTTTCACTGACATCACCTGAGATCAGTGTGACTGCCCTTTTTATCGAATGAATTTTTTATTGAATAAATTGTCTCTTCACCCCCCACACCACAATGAATCTAGAATTTCCTTTATAGAACCACATGTAATCTCCCACAGAAAGCTTTACCTGATCCCCTCCAACCTCTCCTCATTATCTCCCCCTAGTTGTTAACTTCTTCCATTAGAAATTACTCTGCATATACTTGGTCTTTTACATTATATTCTCACCTCCTACACCCTCCCCAGCAGACTGTAAGCTCCTTGAGGGCATGATTCGTTTTGCTTTTGTTTTTGTGTTTCCTGCCCAGAGCTTGGCATGAAGAAGTAGTTTCTTAATAATTGTTTCTTTAATTGAATTGAATTATTCAGTATTTATCTTCTAAATATCTGACTTGGAGGCAATTGGAAGAATAGGAAATCAAGGGGGATAAGCCAGCACTACAGTCCCTTTCAGTATTTGAAAGAGTTTTAATTAAATATCTATGTTTTCCATCAAGAGTTTTCATCCATTTCATTGAGCTTGTTTGATTTAGAGGATGGTCAATAAAAGCATCATGGTTTGGTTTGATAAAGACAGATAATGTGAAGAAGGTCATATCTTTGACACAGCTAAAGAAACTAAGGGGAATGACAAAAACCATATTTGCAAAGCCATGTTTTGTTGCTTTTAGTAATTATAAGATCATAGATTTAGAACAGGAAGGGATTATGATGTCATCAAGTCCAACTTGCTCATTTTAGAAATGAGGAAACTGAGACATAAAAGATTAAATGAATAACTCAGATTTAGACAACTTATGAGGTTCTGTGGCAGGAATTCAAATCAGGTCTTCCTAATTGCAATAATAGGATTTGATTTACTATAGGACCTAGCTGCCTCACTTGAATTCCACCTTTAATATTATTAATAGCCACTGCTCAATTCCCTGTCAAACCTCTATATAGACATGTTGATTGTATTTTACAATGGAGTCTACAACATAATGTTAACTTGAAAATAAAATATTTTTAAAAATATGTACAATAAACTGGTCACTATTCTTTGAAATATTTGAACAGGCCTATATTTTTACCTGTTTTGATTGGATATGAAAATTGTCAAGGACCTTAAATATCAGAAAACCCTAGATTTGGAAAAGTCAGAAGGACTCAGGGGTCATTTACTCTGATCTGAAGGATGAGAGTAAACAACCCCTGAGTCCTTCTGACTTTTATTTGGTTTATGAAGCCAAATAATTTGTGCTTTAAAACTCTGAGTGAGAAGAAAAACACCATTGGGCTTGTTCATCCTAACAAATCAATTCTACTTTGTGGCAATTTTAATTGTTTGTTTAACTCAACAAGAATCTAGTAAGCATTTTATAGGCAGGACAATGTACTGGGTGTTAGGATATCAGAGATGAACTCCACCACATCCCTGCCATTAAGACACTGACATTCTAATAAGGGACATACAATGTGTCCAATAATGTACCACCCAAAGGATAATAGAGGCAAAGACAGCCCCAGAATCCTCTAGAAAATTTTAAGGAGGAAGGAAACACTTTGAATTTTATGATAATGGAAGACTTCTTGGAGGAGATAGCAACTGTGCTGAATTTTTGAGGAAAATAAAAGGTTATCAATATGTAAAGATGAGGAAACAGCACATTCTGATCATGAGGTCTCCTTGTACAAATGATAAGCCAAAATAAGTAAAAGATTAAGTTTTTTTTCTTTTGGTCAAAATATAGAGTGCACGAAGGGGATGCATAGGCAATATAGATAGGTGGAAATCAGAGTTTTGGAGGACTTTAAATGCTATTCAGTTAGACAACTATTACATTTTAAGCACCTACCATGTGCTAGGCACTGTACTACATGCTGGAAAAGGGTTTATGTTTTATTCAATGAGCAATAAGGAGTCACTGAAGTAATTTCAATAAGGGAATGACATGGGCAGAGGGCTTTAGTAATATATTTTTTTCTATTTATGAGAAGCATAGACTACAGAGATGAGGGATAGGATCACCAGCCTAGACCACAATCTAGAGATGAGATATAATTGGACTCTATTGCTTCATCCTTCTTGACTTCATTAAGCTTTTCACATTATTAATCATGTTCTTGTCCCAGATCTTCTTTTTTTCCAGGTTTTCATGATAATGGTTCTCCTCCTATTTATTTGACCATTCCTTTTCAGTTTCATCAACTGGTTCATTATGACCACTAACTATGGGCATCCTGCAAGGATTTGTCCTGTGGTCCTGTTCTCTTCTCCCTCTATACTATCTCATTTGATAATATCATCATTTCTCATAGGTTAAGTTACTCTTTTTCCAGATGATTTAAGTATGTGTTCATTTGTGAATATATAAACATGTACAAAATTATGAATATATATTATATATAATACATGTCAATATATGCACATTACATGCATAATATATGTATGTATGTTTATATGTGTGTGTACATGCACACCTGTGGGAATACACACAGATGTCCAAATCCAATGAAAAGGCAAGGAATCAGGAGATGGAGGATTTTGTTGAAGGGACAGCAAGAAGACCAGCATCACTAGAGGAAAGTAAAACAAAAGACTCTTAAAAAGATCAGAGACAACCAGGTCTAAATGCCAAATTAGGGATTTTAAATCTGATCCTTGATTCTGTTGAGTAGGTAGGAAAGATGAGACAGTTATGATTGTCTTTTAAGAGAATTACTTTGGTAGCTGAATAGAAGATGTACTTCTAGATTTATATCAATCAATATCTATATGTCTTATCTATCTGATGATCTATCCATCATCATCATCATCATCTCTCTCTCTCTCTTTCTTTCTCTCTCTCTCTCTCTCTCTCTCTCTGTCCATCCCTAATCTCTCCCAGTTTGCTATCACTGTATGCTTTTGGACATCCAAAAGTGAATATCTGATAAGCATCTCAAATTCAACATATTCAAAACAGCTCACTGTCTTTTGCCCCATATCATTCCCTGTTTTAATCTTCCCTATACCTGTCAAGGACATTAGCATTCCCCCAGTCATTATGTTCAAAACTTAAGCATCACACCCAATTCCTCTATAACATTCACTCTATATATTCAATCTGTTGCAAAGTCTTGTCATTTCTGCCTTCACAGCATTTTTCATATATGCTCATTTTTTTTCCATTCATACAGCCACCATCCTTGTGCAAGCTTACATGAGCTCTTGCTTGGACAACTGCACTAGCTTTCTGGCTGGTCTTACTGCCTCATCTCCCCCATGCCAATTCATGTGGTATTCAGGGCCCTAAATTTTCTTTTATAATTGTGAATATCTGTGTTGATTTTCTACTCATATGCTCAGTTCACATCATGAAAAGTCCCACATCTAACTATAACTTACCTAATTGGGACATAAACTCTAAGTAATTAAATAGAACTTTGTTAATTTTTCATCAAGATATAAAAGGAAAAATTCCCCATATCTTAAATTACAAAATCAGATATTTTAGAACATGAAAGAATCTTCTAGATGAGAGCCAGAATGATACAACTGGAAATTATTCTGAGTGTGGAGTCAGAGAAATTGGGTTTCAATCCTCCCTTGACTTCTAACTATCTGGGTTACTATTTGCAACTCATTAAACTTGTTTTGGCCTCAGTTTATTCATCTGCAAATTAGACCAAATGATCCTTGAATACCTTTCAGTCTTAAAATCTATGTTCCCATGACCCTTAACCTTGTTTTTATAGGACAGGAATATTTTTTGTCTTGATTCTTAGAAAGCAGGGCACATCTTGCCACATCTCACCTCTCAGTGGCATTCAATATTCAACACTTGCAGTAGGCTTATTAAAGCTTGAAGATAATTTGTAATGTCTACCTTAGTAGTAAAGGGAAAATATGTGGAGGTAGCCCATGTTTCTGTATCTCCTTGACATTTGGGCAAAAATGCATCTGATTCATTTACAGAATTAGAACCAAGGACGTTAAGGTATTTGTTGAAAGTCATCCAAACGGAACTCTGGCAGAGGAAGGATCAGAACCCAAGTCTATATATGGACTCACAGGCTAATGATTTCTAAATCGATCAATTTTGGGATTAATCGAAAACACATCTGTTAATTGAAAGCACTGAATAACAAGAAAAATTCACAGTATTAAATACGTTTTTCAATATACATATGAATTATAATTTATCTGAGCATTTTCAAGATCAAAGGGAAATGAAAAAAAAGGTTGAGATGGGAAATCAACAATAAGTAATGGAGCTTCTACTAGTCTGAAGACTACTAAGTAGAATTGGTGTAGGAGTAGAGGGAAGAGGAAAATGTATGTAGAATATGTTTGAATGTAGGGAAAGAAAAGAGAATTTTCAGGACATTGTGCAAAGGGGAAAAATGAATATAGGAAATAAGCCCAAAATAATAATCTGGACTCTGAAACACAAAGGATATGGAATTAATTTATTATGAAAGGGTTCTAAAGAAGAAAATCATAGAAATCACTCTTTAGACATAAAAAGGATACCTGTCCTGATATAAAATTGACCAACCTTCCAGTCACTACGTTAAAATTGTCCTAAAAATTATGGGAATTTCAGTGTGTACTAGAGATAGTCATTGATTTCAAGTTGTGTATCATTATTGGACACGCAGCTATGTCTCATAAGAAAACCTTCTTTTAATCTTTATTTGTATTTTGTCCCCACTTGCCTTTCCTGATAATGCTACCTGGTATATAAATATTCCAAATAAGCAAAAGAGAGAGATTTGCAGTTCACCTTCAATTATCCTGAAGCTCAACTGTTTGAGCATATGATTAAACAATATAATTACTGACTAAGAAACCCTGGCAGGCTTAAAATATAATTCATGAAAATTCTACATTCTAATTTTGAGAATTTTCATTGCATTCAGGGGTTGCTTTAACTCTCTGATAGATTTGCCAAAACTAGTACTATTGTGACCTTTCCCCAAACAAAAACACGAACATCAACAGTAACTATGAGTGCATGCATGTACAGACATAGACATAGACAAAGACTCACACACACATACACACAAGTGCATTTTGTGTGAATGCTAAATTCAGTGTGCTAAAAAGCAAAGGAAGAATATGCAATTCTACTTTAAATATGACTTAAGGATAATGTCTATACTAGGTAAGCCCAAAATATTACAAACTTGCTTCCAGCAGGTGATTCAAAATTTGAGAAAGGAAATCACAAAAGTAAGAACACTTTCCTGGCTTTGACACTATACCCAAAAGCCAAACACAAATAAATTAGTATATGTATATATGCAAAAAGCATGTAACAAGAAATTATATTCATTTAAACTAGAAATTATAATTCTGAAATCAATCCCTACTCTTCTGAATAAAGTTCATGGGCTGAAAGAAGATTATGTTGTCAAGAGGGAGAAGTTAAGAGGAAATACATTCCAAACAGGGATAACCTATGCAAAAAAAACATGTTTCCAAGATAGAGTGAAACATGTTTTCACAACATGTTCTAAGGAAAACATATGTTCTAAGAATGCTTGCCAAAACCAATGAATCCATCAAAACTTATTTTAATAGTCACTGAATAATCACTTTTAAGCAAGGCTTTAAAGATGAAGTCAGTTTTAGCACCAAGTGATGTTGAATGTATATGTAAATGTCCTTGTTTTCAGTGAAAATCAACTTGGAAGGAAAATTAAGAAGGGTTAAATAGGATCTACCGTCACTTTATATCTAACATAGAAATATATAAGAATCTTCCGGTGACATGAGATCAGATGATATAGAGACTTCAGTAACTTCAGGCACTTCACAAATCTGGTAACTAAGGACGTGTACAAAGCATATTGGTCATTGATAGTAGCATGACACCCGAATGACAATTGGCAGAAATAATGAGCACCTTCTAAATGATCTCTTTGGATTCTGTCTCTCATATTTTGGAGTTTGGGGAAGGAGGTATAAATCAGGCTCACAGAGTCAATTCAACAAGCATTTAAAAAGCATTTATGTAGTTAAAAAAAACTGGCTTAGTAGCAAGGAAACCTGGGTTTAAAGATTAATTTAGTTATTAGCTTGGAAAATCCCTGGCCTTCCATTTTTTTTTTCTCTGTTTAATGAGGCCTTTTAAGTAAAATGTCTCTATGTTCCTTTCTTACTTAAGAATTTGTGAATTTCTATGTTGCCTACTATGTACTGCACGATGTACCTACATGAAGGTGAAAAGATATAATTCTGTTTATTTATTTAAATAAGTAGATAAAAAGAGAGATAGAGATAGATGGACTGACTAGAAGGTGATAGACTGATCAACAGGAAGATGTCCTTGAGGACAGTATCCCTAAGCAATACTTTCATTTCTTCTCTTTGATTCATTTCTAACCTCCTGTAGTCTGGTTTCTGACCTCATCATTCAATTGAAATTGCCCTCTTTAAAGTTATCAATGATCTCCCAGTAGCCACATTTAATAGTCTTTTAAGCATGGTTCTCATTGACCATTCTGTAGCCTTTGACACCGTTAATCATCATTCTAGATATGCGTGTCTCTCTACATTTTCATGGCACTCCTATCTCCTGGTTCCCTTCCTATCTGTATGACTGCTTTTAGTCACAATCTCTAAATATAGATTTTCCCATAAGCTCTATCTTTGCTTTCTTTTCTTTTTGCTCTCTACTATAGCGTTTGGGGAACTCATTGAGAGCTCCTATGGGTTTAATTATTTTTTTGCATAAACTCATGTGTGTGTGTGTGTGTGTGTGTGTGTGTATCTGCAAAGACATAACTCGTGTATGTATATATACATACATACATAAGTTATCTGTATATATATATGTATACATAAGTACATATGTGTGTATACATACATATATATGTATGTGTATATATACATGCAAGCATACCTATAATCCATCTAAATGTAGCCCAACTCTTGCCGCTGAGCTACAAACATATACCATCAAATATTTCCAACTTTAATTTCACTTCACCCCATCCATACAATTAGGGATGTCCTACAAGGCATTATCTTTTCCCCAAAACTCTACCCTCTTCCCAATTTCCTTACCATTGTCAAGGACACCAAAATCTTCCCAGTTACCCAGGCCTGCAACCTCAATGTATCCTGTTCTCAATCTCATTCACCCCATGGAGCCTGTCCATTGCCAAATATTATTATTTTTAGTTTCACATCTCTCATACTCAAC
>JAQQSZ010011500.1:0-12234 GCA_028646595.1 Phalanger gymnotis | reverse complement strand
AAAAAAAAAGATTGTTAACCCCTTAAAGTTGCTTTCCTTAGACAAGCAGATCAAAGAATCTGTGCTAGCAGCCTTCTTATGTGCTCTTGTTGTTAGTCTTTCATCTCTATAGAAGCTACTAGCAACATTGTTGTTACAGTCATTAGCTTCCATTTGCTCCATTCTAATTTTTAAATAATTATTATCTTCAGTAATCTTTTGGACTTCCTTTTCCATTTAGCCAATTCTGTTTTTTTAAGGCATTCTTCTCATTGGCTTTTTGGAGCTCTTTTGCCATTTGGGTTAGTCTATTTTTAAGGTGTTATTTTCTTCAGTACTTTTTTGGGTCTCCTTTAGCAAGCTGTAGACTCATTTTTCATGATTTTCTTGCATCACTCTCATTTCTCTTCCCAATTTTTCCTCTACTTTTCTTGCTTGATTTTCAAAATCCTTTTTGACTTCTTCCATGGCCTGAGACCAATTCATATTTTTCTTAGAGGTTTTGGATGTAGGAGCTTTGACTTCGTTGTCTTCTTCTGGTTGTATGTTTTGTTTTCATATGACTTTTATTTGTACTCTAATGTCATATTTGCTTCTGTGCCACAAGCTTTTGTTTCTTCTTTTTCTTCTGGGATATCATTTTCTCTTGAGCAACATCTTCTTCTGGTTTAAGAAGTTTTTGTTCCTTTTCAGCAAGTCTCATCTTAATATGGAAAGGAGAACTCATATATGGGTTGATTTGACCATGAGCCCTGTAAGTACACCGGCACATTTTGGGACCCTTGTTAACCTGGATATGCTCAATGACAAGAGAATCTACACCCAAAACCCTTAGTTCTGCATGACTCTCTGTATTTTTAAGCATATGCAACAAGAATTCAGCACTCTTTTTAGGCTAACAACCCTGTGTCCAACCCCATTGCTTAGCCTGAGCATACCTGCCAACTCCACCATTATACTGATGGAAGGGAACACATGGTTTCTTCAATGCGACAACTTTATAATACTTAGTAGCTTTTCAGATATGCATGCCCTTGATTCCTTGGATTGTTTCACAGGTGTTCTTGAAGTGACCCGGAAATTTGAATCCCTTGACTTTCATGATTTTGTGGAGTTGTCTGGATCAAGCGAGTACTTCACCATTTTAAATGATTACCTAGGGTGACTCCAGGGAAGATGAAGAGCAAAGGCTTTCGGGAGACTTGAAAACTCTACTCTGGTTGTATGTTTTGATCTTCTTTGTCACCAAAGTGGTATTCTATAGTCTGATTTTTTTACACTGTTTGCCCATTTTCCCAGCCAATTACTTGACTTTTAAGCTCTTTGTCAAGTTAGGAGTGGAGAGTGCTCTGTCCCAAGCTTAAGGAGTTTTGCACAGCTCTTGGCAGAGATATTTCTAGGCATCTATAAATTTTCAGTTCTTCTAAGGTAGTATGATCAAAGGAGAGATGTTTACTCCTCTCCTGGCCTGTGCTCTCTTTTGTGAGTGACAACAAGCACTCTTTTCTGCCTTGGAACTGTGAGGAGGATTCCTTCTCCACTTCTACCACAAGCTCCTCACCCTGGGACCACCATCCAGGATGCAACCCACATCCAAGCAAGTCAAAGCAAGAGAATCCTGCCTCAGCACCAGCAAAGAGATCCCTGCATCCCCCTTCTGATCAGCAGCTCCCCCCACTTTCTGTGTGTCTGGAGCTCAGAAAGCAGCTGCTGCTGCTGCCACCACTACCACTACCACCTTCGCCACTCTGGGGCTGAGGCCAGACATGCTCTTCTTTCACCCAGGTCTAACAGAGTTTACCCACTGACCTTTTACTTTGTCTTTGGCATTTGTGGATTGAGAAGTCTGGAAACCACCACAGCTGCCCTGAGGCCTGCTCTGGCCAGGCTATGCCAATGGGGCCCACACTGGACTGTGCTCCATTCCTAGTCTTGTGAGATAGACCCTTCTTGTCAGCCTTCCATGTTGTCTTGGGTTGAAGATTTGCTTCACTCTGTCATTTCATCAGTTTTATAGCTCTAAAATTTGTTTAGTCATTTTTAACATGTATTTGGAGGTGTTTAAATGTAACTTTTCTTAAAATAATAAGTAGTATATATCTAAAACCAAGAGCAAACATTACCTGTAGTGGGGATAAACTAGAATACATTACAAAAAGATCATGTGTGAAGCAACAATGTCCATTATCATCATTATTCAATATTGAACTAAAATGCTAGTTATAACAATAAGACAAGAAAAAAGTTTTCACTCTGCCTCGTTGAGGTATTAAAACCATATTTTTGTCATTGAGGGAATTTGGTAGGAATTCTTTTTTTTTCAAATAGTTTTATAGTATTAGATTACATAACATTAGTTTGTATAGTACAGCATTAGTTATATAGTATTAGAATTAGAAGTTTTTTAAATGGTTGTAAATCCAATCTTGTAAATCCAATGGGTTCTTTTTTTCCCTTAAATCAGGAGGATTATGTGTGTCTTTGTTTTTCAATTTCTTCTTAAGGCAATTTATTCTTTTTCGTCTTTTATTATAGGTAATTTCTATTTTTGTAAACATTCATAAATTCTATTAAGATTGTCAGTTTATTGCCATGTAATTAGGCAAAATAGCTCTTAATAATTGCTTTTATTTCATGTTCATTATTTCTTCTATAATTAATTTAATTTTAACTTCGAGAATCTGGATGCCATTCCATTTGATATTACTTTATTGTCTATGATGTATTTTAGCAAAATGTAGTTTCCTTGATTCTCTGTTTTAATTTTGTCTATTTTTGCTTTTGCTTTGTCTGAGATCATGTTAGCTACTACTGCTTTTTTTTTACTTCTATTGAAACACAATAAAATCTGCTCTAGCACCTTATTTTAATGCTGATTTTTATCTTTCTGTTTCAGATATGCTTCATGTGTACAGCATGTGTTCAATTCAGGTTTCTAATCCATTCCGATATTCTCTTCCATATTACAGATGAGTTTACCCAATTTCAATTTACTGTTGTGATCATTAGCTATGTATTTCTCTACATCTCATTCTTTTCTATTTATCCTTCTCTTTTTTACCCTTTACCCCCCTCAAGAGTCTATTTTATTTCTGAGTATTGCCTTCCTTCATATAACCTCCCTCTCACTCCACTCCACTCCTTCTCTTAGTCCTTTCTCCTCCAAGTTCCCTTTCGGGTATGGTGAATGTCTATATGCAACTGTGTGGATATTACCCTCCCTGAACCAATTCACATAAGAGAGATTCAAGTATTCTCCATTCTACCATTTCTCCCTTCCACTGTGTAAACTCTATATCCCATTCGTGTGAGATAATTTTCCCATTCTTCTTTTCTCTTTCCCCTTCTCCCAGTGCATCCCTTTTTCCTTCCTTTCTGTTTTTCTTTTGAGATCATCCCAATGTAGTAGACTTACACCTATGCCCTCTAAGTGAACTCCCTTTGACTGCCCTAGTGATGACAGAGTTCTTAGAGGTTACATGTATCTTCTTACATAGGAAAACAAACACTTTAACCTTTTTTCTTACTCATGTTTACCTTTTTATGCTTCTCTTGTGTTTTATGTTTGAATATCAAATTTTCTTTTATGCTCTGGTCTCATGATCAGGAATGCTTGAAGGTCCTCCACTTCATTAAATATCCATTTTTTCCTCATTTTTTTCATTTTTGCTGGGTAGGTCATTCTTGGTTATAATCCTAGTTCCTTTACTTCCCAGAATATCATATTCTAAGCCCTTCACTCCTTTATAATAGTAGCCAGTAACTTTTATGTGATCTTTACTGTGGCTCCACAGTATTTAAATTATTTCATTCTGGCTGCTTGCAATATTCTCTTTTACCTGGGACCTCTGGATTTTGGCTATAACATTCCTGTGAGTTTTCACTTAAGGATTTCTTTCAGAGGATTTTTTTCCAGGGGATGATGTTTAGATTCTTTCAATTTCTTGTTTGCCCTCTGGCTCTATGATTTCTGGGCAATTTTTAAAAATAATTTCTTGAAATTATGATGTCTAGGCTTTTTGTGGTGGTGGTGGTTATTGTTATTGTTGTTGTAGTTGATGGCTTTTAGGTCATCCGAGGATTCTGTGTAACTATGTCTTCTTGACCTATTTTCCAGGTCACTTTTTTTCCCTTTGAGATAGTTCACATCTTTTTCATTCATATTTTTTTGGTCTTTTTACTTTTTCTTTTGTCATTTCTTGAGGTTTCACAGTATCATTAGCTTCTACTTTGCCTTGCCCAGTTTTAATTTTTAAGAAGTTATTTTCCTCAATACAAATTCGTACCTCTTTTAATTTTTGGCCAATTCTGATTTTTAAGGAGGTATTTTTTCCAATATTTTTGTGCCTCTTTAACCAAGCTGTTAATTCTTTTTTTAAAAAAAAATAATTTTTTTGCATAACTCCCCCCAATTTTTTCCTCTTCTACTCTTATTTGATTTTTAAAATCTTTTTTTTTGCTCTTTTTTATTTTTTAACTCTTCTGGAAATTTCTGGGCCTATGTCCAAACTGCATTTTTCCTTTGAAGTTTCGCTTATATTTTCAAGGTATTATCTTCTGACTTTGCAGCTTGAACTTCCCTGTTACCAATGGTAGCTCTTTATTATTTTAAAAAAATTTTGTTTGCAGATTTTCCCAACCTACTTCTTGACTCTGAACTTTATATTACAATTATATTACCTCGATGGGGTGGGGAGTGAGGTGTGGAGGTTACTATTGGCCTGAGCTTCTGTCTTTTATATCTTTCAGCTTCTTTCAGAGCTTAGGCTGGGGGCCTTTAAGGTATTATTGCTTCCAAAATGAAGTGATTGGTAGAGAGTTCTGTTTACTGTCCTCCTAGTTTGTGTTTTGTTCCTTATGTAGCTAGGGCCACTGTTCTGTCATGACTATGATTAGTTTTTCCCCCCTGAAACTGTAACCTGGAACTGGGCAATAGGTAACAGAACTGCCAGATAGCACCTGATCCTTCTCTCCATACTAGGCGAGGGGTCTTCTGGAATCTCTTTCTGTCCAGGTATTAGTTCCCTTACTTCCCTGGATGCTGTCCTGCTCGTTATCCTTGCTGCTTTTGTTGTACTGTGCTTTTGGTCAGTCTCCACCTCAATGTCTACAGATTTCTGTCTACTTTCCTAAGCTGCTCTAGACTGGGAAAAATGATTCACTCTGACTTTTTCTTAGCTTTCGACATTTGGTTTGGAGAGATTTTTACATGGTTATGGAAGAGGTTTGTGGGGAGCTACAGCAAAGTTGCTAAGCTCACATTCCATTACCTTGTCTTCATTCTGCATGTTCACCTTTGAAAGAATAACATAGAATGAGACTGTATACTTTTTGACCAACTTCTGACTGGAAAATTAATTTTATTCACACTTTTCTTTCAACTTGGTGAAAGAGTTTTACCATCACTGCAGTCGATATTTATTTAGGATATGGCACTGTAGTATTAATTAAATCCATCGCCATAGCAGCCACCATCAAAGCTCTTATAGAATCTATACCTCCCCCTCTTTTACACCCTTTCCCCTTCCCTAGCCCCCAAGACCATATTTTCTGATCAGGATACCCATTTTACTATGAAACAAATCTGAGGGTAAGTCTGTCACAATAAATACTCACTGGCTTTTCTATCTACTGTATCAGGTCCAGGCAGCTAGTATTGTAGAATTCTGGAATAGCAGCTCCATTGTCACGCTTCTGATTATTAGGGTAGCAGGAGCAGAAGATACTAAAGTTTCTAAAATCTGGCATCATCCCCTTGAAGGGGCATCTAGGGAAGGGGAGGTTTTGTCTTGTGTGTTGCACGGAACACTGAGTAGGTATAACTAGAGAACAAATCTTGGAAAAATCTTAGACATCTCCAATAGTCACCTTGGCTCTTATGTTCTAGTGCTACTCCTGTTTGTTATCTTATATGGGAAAATATTCTTTTGAACTGCCATGATATTACTCCATCTGCATGAATTTAATTTTTAAAAAATAATTTTGTTTGAATTTTTTCTTTCTGTTATTTGAATCAAGCTCTATTTTTGTTATTGCTTATGCTAGTCTTTTTATTGAGGTACTGAATTCTTTACAGAATAATTATTTTAAGGTCATTTAAGTAGTAGAATATCCTTTCAAAGATCTGGGGGAACTTGCCACCAAGGGGTGGTATATGGCAACAACTGTCTTTATTTTATATAAATGAGCTATTTATTTTACATAACAGTTAAAGAGGCTATCCTCAGGGCATGGTTGATCTAGAGGATTAGGGATATTAAAAACTCAGTCTCTGGGATATAGAAGATTGGCATAGTTCTTACTGCCCTGCATTATATCTTTCTGACCCAACTTTACTGTCCAGGTAACCGCAGAAGCAGATGGGAGCAATCTGTTTTAGTAACATGTATTCTTTTTATTTTAAAGTTATCTTATTGAATTTTATAGTTTATGAATGTTTTGTTACATTGCAGTACTGGGTCGGTATCCCTGAAGTTGTGTGAGCTAGGTATGTCCCAGGGTAATCAGGGAAGAGTCTAGATTCAAGAGACCAATTAAAAGGCTATTTAATAGTACAAGTGAAATGTAATGAGGGCCTGAACTGAGGCAGTTGTTGTATCAGTATAGAGAAGAGGAGAAATGAAAGAATATTGCCAAAAAAGTATAACCAGCAAGACTTAGCAATTGAGAATAAAGAGCAAAGAAAGTCTCTCAGGTGACAAACCTAGTTGACTAGAAGACTGATGTTTTCCTTGGCAGAAGCTTGGAAGTCCAGTGTAGAAAGTAGGTTTGGGGAAAGATAATGAATTCCACATTGGCCATTTTGTATTTGAAATGACTATTGGAGATGTAGAATTGAAGCACAGGAAAGGAATTAAGACTAGATACATACATCGTGCAGTCAGTTACATAGAGATGATAGTTAAACCATAGGAGGTGATGAGACAACCAGGAAAAAGAATGGAGATAAGAAAGCTCAGGATGGGATCACGGGGTATAAGCATAAATAGAAAATAGGACAAGAATAAAGATCCTGTGAAAATGGGTCTGAAAAAGATCAGTCATAGAGTTAAGAAGAGAAACAGTATAGAGCAAACATGAAAACCCAAGTCTTCCTCAGTAAGGAGAACGTTGGCATTGGTGACCCTAAAAACTAGTTTCCCTGAAGTGATGGGGACAGAAAACAAATTGCAAGAGATTGAAAAGTGAGCAAAAGTTAATAAAGTGAAGGCAATGAGTATAGAAAACTTTTGGGGTGGTTTAGCTGTGAAAAGGAAGAGAGATCTAGGCCAATAGCTTGAGAGGATTGTAGGGTCAGCTGAAGGTGTTTTCAAAAGTATGGTGGAAATGTAGGCATGTTTGAAGGCAGCAGGGAAGAAGCCAGTGGGTAAGGATGATTAAAAATGAGGGAATGAGGGGAAATTGTAAAAGAGGTAAGCTTTTTCAGGATCAAGAGTGTAGATAGAGGGGTTGGTATAGGCAAAGAGAAGGACCATCTCATCCTTGAAAACCGGAGCAAAGAAAGAAAGGATCGGACATGATGCTGAGGCGATTCAAACTGGAATTGTGGAAGAGTGAAATGTGAGATAAGAGCCATGCTTAAAAGAGGAGGAAAATGGTGGTAGAGCTTCCTCAAGAAAAGAAGAGGTTTAAAATGTTCTACTGTGGGAATTAAGATAAAGAATTGTCTTGGGGGAAAGCAAGAAAATTGGCATTTGGCATGGAGCAGTGATGGCCCTGTTTAGATAGATAGATAGAGAAAGGATTTATTATATGCTTACTACGTACCAGATACCTTGCTCAATGATGGGGATATGAATACAAAGGGGACAAAAAGACAGTTTCTACACTTAAGGCATTTATATTTTAATAGAGGAAGACAAAATATAAAGGGAGCTAGAAAGTAGGGCAAGAGGAGAAGGCTACTGTTGAGGAGGTGGAGTCTGAAGAATGGAGAGGAAAGTGGGAAGTGAAGTGAGCATAGCCTAGGAGCCTCGTGAAATCATGGCTAGGGGCCTAAGACTCATTCATCAGAAGAGTAGCTCTCAGGGTGGAAGCATACCCAGGGTAAGTAGTGAGAAGGCTGCTGGTGTTAATAGGATTTTACTGAGCCCGTCTCTAACCTGAGAATGATGAAACAGCAGGCCAGAGACAAAGAGCCAGTAATCAGGTAGCCATTTAATTAATTAGTTTCATTAGGAGGAACAGATTTGCAAATCTGGAATTCTCCTGACCGGAATTCTGCCATGCTTGAAGTGAAGACAGAGATTATATACATAAATCACCAATGGGAAGGGAGGGGGGAAGGTGGATTACAAACAATCGTTTCCAGGGCCAGAGTGGTTTCCCACCGATGGAGACAGTACAACCATTCTGGAGTCCTGTGGGAACAACTCTGCTCAAGTTCTTGGGGGTCCTTACTTAGTGGGTTACGTCACCAGAGTTCCGTGATGAGAACAGGTTCTATAGTCTTTGATTTGCTTCACTTCAGGTATGCAGGCAGAAGGATGCCAATGATTGTGAGTTTTGCCATTGATCAGTTCAAGATGCATTGTGAGTCTGACTCACAAGCTGGAAAAACAATTCTGTAAAATCTAATCTATTAGTATATTCATTACATATATCATATTGATTAATATAAAAATCAGAATTCCCTCCATACCTGTATATAGCTTGCTTTCCTTCCACACTAGGGAGGGTGTTGAGAATTCTGGGGAATGATGCATACAGCCAGTAAATTGAATAACATAAAGCAGTAGTGGATCTAGCACAGTTGTGTGATTTCATCCATTTGCATTCAGCAGCCAGTAGAAAGGAAAGAAGAAGGCTAGATACTAGTAGTAGTAGTAGTAGTAGTAGTAGTAGTAATAATAGTAGTAGTAGTAATAATAGTAGTAGTAGTAGTAGTAGTAATAATAGTAGTAGTAGTAGTAGTAGTTGTCGTCATCATCCTCATCATTGTCATCATTCAGGGCTAGGGTTAAGAAAGGAATAGTAGTGATAGTACAATATGGTAGGGAATCAGAGGGGTTAGGGCAGTGTGAGATTGAAGTTGTTGACTAATGGGTTGAAATTTTGAAGGTATGAAAGTGAGGATTGATCAGGGTTGGTGACAGGAGGATTGGAGGAACTAGAACCTGCAGTGAAGACAAACTGTCAGTTTAGGAGGGATGAGTCCCAGTGAGAAATGGAGAAGCAGCAACTTTTTATTAGAATTGTGGAATATGGAGGTGTAACACTTTTGAGTGATAATTAAATCAAACTTATGATCATCTTTGCTTATGGCTGAGATGGACTGAAGGTATAGATCTTAGGTATTGATGTGATTGATGAATCAGGAAGCTAAGGGTTATTTAAGAGTACATTAATAGGCCAAGCCAAGTCCCAAAATATAAAGGCATGGAATTAGGTAGAGAAGAAGGATGTGAACCAGGTCCTGATCTCCTTGAGAAATGAGGGGGAATGATATGGGAAGAGCAGACAATAGCCATTGAGATCTAAACAGGGTGATAAAAATCTGAAACAAAGGACCAGATGTTGCTGAATAAAGGCAGCAGGGGAAGACTTTGGAAGGGACAGTGAAGAAGCAAGTCTCCTGGCCCAGTGTGTTGCAGATAAGGGGTATGAGAGAAGATTCATCCAGTACTGAAGAGGGTGAGCAGAGAAGCACTGTCTTCAGGAGTGAGTCAGGTTTCTTCCATTGCAAGGAAATTGAAAGAGCATGAAGAAGTCTAATACAAATACTGCTTGCTAAAAATAGAAATGATAGCTCCATAGGGCACAATAAAAATGAGTGGTAGAAATTGGATAGGAACCCAGGAGGAACAGGCTTGATTTGAGTGGCAATGGTGGCAGTATACGACTCCGAATCAAGGGGATTCAGAGTAGAGACATAGGGCAATAGATTGTCACTCCATTTTCCAGTAACAAAATGTAAAGTTAGTTTATTATTCACTGAGCAAGAAGTGAAAAGGGTGAGGTGAGAGAGAAGGAAGGATGCTTGGTATTTGGATGATTGCTGGGCAGATGCCAAGATGCCTATGGTAACTAAGACTTGGAATCCTTGAATTTGGCTGGAGGAGATATCTTTTGACTTACTCACCCTGTTAACAGCCAGAGCAGCTCTCCCCTAAAGCAGGACCCAGTTCTGTGTGGATTAACTCACTGACTAGGGGTGCAGGGTTTCTAATAGTCCTGTAGGTTAGTTCTCCTAGTGGTGAGAAGCAGAGAGCAAGAGATATGGCAAGATACCTGTGCTAGTTAGACCTGATTTCCTAGAAGAGAAACCGGATGGTGGTTATTTTGAATGCCTTTCCATTAATATTAAATTCATCTATCAGTGGGTTGCTTTTAGAGTGTTTTGCCATTTTGATGTTGAATCTGGCGTTATTTAAAGATGCACAATAAATCATTCAAGACCCTGGTGTATCCATATCCCTTGTTGTAGCCAATGAAAAGCAGACGTTGCGGCCTTTTTGTGTTTTTGTTTTGCATTGATTTGTTATAACTAGCAGATGCAAGTGGGTTGTTAATTAAGTGCTTCTGATGCCTTTGTTTCCCTTCCAAAAAGGCAAATTTAGAAATGGCATAAGCTCATGTTTGCTTCCATTAACTGGTAGGCCTTGTCTTATAAGTTGCCGGCTTTATTCCAGCCTTCAAGTGCTTTTTCTCCTTACACGGCGTGTGTGTGTGTGTGTGTGTGTGTGTGTGTGTGTGTGTGTGTGTGTGTGTGTGTGTATGTTCTTCATGGCACTTACCACTGATAGTCAGACCTTTTCAAGTACCTTTTTCTAAAACCTTGCTGTTTTAAAAACTAGGCTACATTTTCACATGTATGATACAATAACGATAATATTAGCTAGCATATGCATAGCATTTTGAGGTTCCTATGATGACAGGTATATTTGAATTTCTATATCCAATGATAAAATTCAAATATGCTTATCATTATAGTAAATGTATCAGCTTGTTGTGTCCAATGGGTTCCATTACTTGCCAATGTCATGGCACTCAGCTATTCACCAAATGGGCTCTGATCAAGTTTTATAATGGAGAGAATGACTAGAAAGGAGCCAATGTGAACTTTATTATGTGGGGAGTGCTGAGATATCAAGAGGATGAGATGGCAATCAGGAAAAATGTCAACCCTTCTTGGTTCCACCTTGAGGACAAATCTGTGATATTCAGGACACATGTGGATAATATATTCCTCACAGCATATGTTGCACAAGTGACTTAAATGTTGCATGTCTTTCAAAATTCAGTTCAAGTGCTGCCTTTTCTGCCCTCTCCCCTTGCCCCCCAGTCACTAACATCTCCCTTGGGGCAGCTAAGTGGTACAGTGGATAGAGTGCTGAGTCTGGAGTTAAGAAGACCTGAGTTTAGGTCTGGCTTCAGATACTTACCACCTGTGTGACCTTGGGAAAGTCACTTAAGCCTCTTTGCCTCAGTTTCCTCATCTGTAAATATGAGCTGGAGAACTGACAAAAAAACCCCAAATGGGGCCAAAGAGTCTGAAATGACTGAACACTTATGTTTCACAGATAACACACAGGAAGCACTGGAATTTATAGACTCCAGCCTCTAATAGGTTCATCCTCGATCTGGTCAGACAGGCAGATACCTTTGGAGGAGTTAATAATCAGCTTTATTCTAGTCTAGTCTTCTCAGAGGGTTGATGCTGATAATGGGAAAATCAGTTCCTACAACATTCCCTAATCGCCCTTCTTGCAGGGCTTGGTGAGAACAGGGACAAATACCCCTACCTCTCAATGGGGTTAATTGAGACAGGCACAGCTTGTCTTAAATCCCGTCAAGCTTTGATGGGGGCCAGTCAAGGCACACACAGATTCCACTATGGGTTCCCCATGGTTTCCCCCATGGATTCCCCATGGATTCCCCACTCACTGACCAGTGCCTACTTGCTTTATAGGGTAATAGACAAAGAAGGCATCTTGCCAACAGTAGCCTCACAGGTTAACTTTAGCAATATCATCATTCTGCACAAGCATAGTAAATGTCACATTATATCACCCCATATCTCACAGCACAGTCTCAGTAGGACTGCCTATCATTGTGATTCTAGGAATTACTATCTAGGATCCTTAGGTCTACTCTGGAAGTTTATTATCTAACACCTGGAAACTAGACATTACCATGTCCATGGATTCTGAGAACTGACCTCTAAAAAGAATAACAAAATCCTCCTTACAACTTATTTTGTACATCTCTCTCTCTCTCTCTCTCTCTCTCTCTCTCTCTCTCTCTCTCTCTCTC
>JAQQSZ010011499.1:0-12234 GCA_028646595.1 Phalanger gymnotis | reverse complement strand
ACCCCAGAGGGTCCCTCAGCTCTGGAATTCTTGGCATTTTGAGGACACACCAAAGGCCTTAATGGGCCTGCATTCCTAGTGGTATTGTCATTAATAGAAAATCCGAGGTAGATACTGGGAGTATTGTCATCTCCATTTTATAGAAAAGGGAACAGAGGCCCCAAATGATGAAGTCACTTGCCCATGGTAAACCACAGGGCTAAGAAGTATGCTGGGCTTGGGACTTTGCCTCTTCTCCTTAAAAAAACAGCTAGAAGGACAATGAGCCCCTCCCAGGGCCTCTCTGTCATGGAGATGAGGCTGATTCTCTACTGCTCTGCAGGCAGAGCTGAGGCTTGGGTATGGCCAGCTGGCTTCCTGGGAAGGCTTTGAGTTTAGGCCCAGTGATGGGCATCTGAGGGTTAGCCAGCCCAGCTGAGTCTGGAGATGCTCATCCCCAGGCTGTGGACAGTAGACCATCCATGAGTACATGGATTGGGGGATGTGCTGGAGAGTCAGCCCCCACCTCCACCCACCTGAAATAACACAGGGTTATCACTTCATAAATGTAAACACAGTCCAAGCCATTAGACACAGAATTGTCTGAAATTGGGGGATATGCAGTCGTTGGAAAGAAAGATGAGCAGCAGCATGGGCAGTGGGAGAAGTGTATCTGGACTCCCGCCTGGCTCTGCTGCACTGATTGGGGACTTTGGGTAAGTCAGTGGACTTTCTCAAGTCTTAGGGAGTTCCTCTATCTAATGGGGGTCATAGCAGCTTATTGGAGACTGCTGCAGAGATGTCAGTGATTCTGGGGAGCAGAGCAGTCCTCACCCTGAAAAGGATGATAACCCTCCCCCTTGTTTTCAGAGACTGATCATACAGCGTGATGCTCTGAAAGAGACCAACGAGGAGCTCCGGTGTTCCCAGGTGCAGCAGGATCACCTCAACCAGGCAGGTCAGTGCACCTGTGTGGGAGCAGGTTTGCAGGAAGCAGTAGCTGCGTTTGACCAGATACTTCCTCAGGGAGTGTTTACTTTTCACAGGCTTTGTTTTTGCAGGTACCTCCGTCTCAACAAGTTTTGAGAATCTTGCTGCTGAAATTATGCCGGTAGAATATAGGTAAGAACATGGAAAGTGGAATTTTTGTATCTGTTAATTTTTCTGATCATTCAAAACAAATTAGCTTGTCGTAAATAGAATTATGGAGCTAAGAAAGACTTCAGCACATGATCTGTTTTGCCTAAACAAAATGTTGCTGTCGTAATCTAAAAGGTGGCCAGAGTCAGCCCTTCCCTAGCTCCCGCGATCAGCATGTCCAGTTTTTAGCATCAAAATAAGTTTTCTGTGAGCACTATTTCCTTCTTTTCACTTATGTGCAACCTATCACTTTCCTCTGTTAAGTTCACACTTTCCTTGGTCCATTCCAACTGATGGTATTAAGCATCTGGCCTCCAGACTAGATTCTGGAGCCCACTGTCTGCTCCTGAATTACTGAGCTCTCCCCTTTCGGGCCAGGTTCGTATTCTCATGCTGTTGGATAGGACACTAGCCCCTATTTTTCTTGGTTGGTGCTAAGGACATGGGAGCCAGGATTAAAAGCCTTCTCAGATTCAAGTAGATGGCATCCGCTGCTTCCCATTAATTTACATGGCTCAAATTAATATTTTCAGGCATGGTTTACTCTTCATAAATCTGTATTGGTTGCTATTCAGAATTTTGTGTTCTTTTGAAAATAGAATATTTGTACAGAGAGATTTACATTTAATAGTAAATGCAATATGCTTTTTTTTTTGAATCTTGATATAACATATCATGTATCATAGTTCCTGAGGATCTAGTGAATTTCCCAGGGGGAGTCAGAATTCTTTGTAAACGTTTTCAGGCACTTTCAGGGGGTCTCACCACTTTTGTCAGGTTGTATAACAACAATTGAAGAGGTGGAACTGAATTTTTTAAAACTTCTTTAAGTGTTAAGAACTGAAGGGAAAACTTGGAAGACCTTTAAAATTAAAGCAAAGCTTCTGCTTTTCAAAAAACAGAGAAGTGTTTATTCGCCTTCAGCATGAAAATAAGATGCTTCGATTACAGCAGGAAGGGTCTGAGAATGAGCGGATTGCAGAGCTCCAAGAACAGCTGGAGCAGAAACACCGGAAAACCAGCGAGATGGAGACCGAGCAAAGGTCACTGGGCCCTGGGGTGCTGGTTTCCCTGCCACTCTCTCTCCCTCCCTCTTTCTCTTGCTGAGGTGGGGCCCACACCTCAAGACACTAAAGGAGAGTTGGGTTTTCTGGAGGAAGAGTCCAGGCTGCTTATTTCTCAACAGCTAATGGACTGATGCTGAATTCAGGGTGGGAGAAATGTGGACTTGGCCACAGAT
This sequence comes from Phalanger gymnotis, assembly GCA_028646595.1. NCBI lineage: Eukaryota > Metazoa > Chordata > Mammalia > Diprotodontia > Phalangeridae > Phalanger > Phalanger gymnotis. The sequence goes on along the minus strand of JAQQSZ010011499.1, from coordinate 9,875 downwards.
GCTCAATATCTGTCCAGCATCATGGGTGGTAGTGGTGGGGCTCAGAAGCTGTGCAGGAAGCCTTGGGTTAGGTTCTGCCACTGACATAGACTAGCTGTCTGGCCCTGGTAGGTCATTTCCCCTCTCAGGGAGTGCCCGCAGCTGCAGGACTCCACTGCCTGCCGGTCCTGATCTGCCTTTGTCTGAGGGTGTTTCCTCTTCAGGAGCAGCTCACTTGGCCAATGAAATCCACGTACTGGCCTTAAAGAAATTCTCTAGGACTTAGTCACAGTGCCTGGCACAGAGGACGTGTTTGTTTAATCAGTGCTTTGTCATTCCTTTTTAAGAATTAGTGCTGATGACCACTTAGTTCACTTGCTTCAACTGGCTTGCTCACTAACATAAGAATAGTGCAGGTGAACATCCATGTATCTAGCCAGACCTCCAACCTCAGGAGGGCCTGGTTCCTCAGATTCATTGGCACCGTCAGCTGGACTTGTGGCCAGTGATGGTAACCTGTCTGGTAGGCTGGACAGGGCCTCACGGCTTATATCTGTCCACTCAGTGCTCGCTACTTTCCCTCCTTTCTCCTTGCTCTTCCTCCCTTCTCTCCCTCTCCTCCATTTTCCTTCCCTCCCTCTCTCTTCTGCTCATCCTTCTATCCCTCCTTCCCTACCTTCCCCCCTTTGCATGCAGGCTCTCATGTCAGACTTCCAGAAGAAGCTTGCTCATGTCCCTCCCTCTGTTCAGCATCCTTCAGTGACTCCTGGAAGACTCTTGAGGGTAAATCGCAAACTGCCTGGCCTGGCTGCTTTCATGGCACTTTGTGGTCTGGTGCCTGTCTGTCCTTCCCAAGTGACTCTGTATCACTTGCTTCTGACATTCCACACACCAGTCCCACTGTGCCCCAGCTCGGCAGATTGTCGAGGCAGCACCTTGGTATGTTTGTGTAGATTATCTTTCACGCCTGGAACATGCATCTCTCTGACTTTTGAGATCTTTGCTGCCTTCAAGATTCCGCCTCAATGTTACTTCTTCAAGGAAGTCTTCCCTCATTTACTATAATCCCTGCTTTCCCCCAAGCCCAAAGTCCTTTCTCTGGCCTCACAGTATCCTTCATGGACATAACAAAAAGTCTTGCATGTAGTAGGCATTTCATATGTATTTGGTGGGGAAATGGAGTGAATGAATGACAAAGCATTTATTAAGTGATTATTATGTGCCAAGCACTGTGCTAAACTTGGGATGTCAAGAGAAAGTAGAGATGGTTTCTGTTGTCAGTGAGCTCATATTCTAACATGGGGAGATAAGCCCACAGAGAGGAGTCTCGCTGTGGTGGGTAGGGAGGCCTGGCAGCCCAAAGATTTCCCCAGCAGGGAGGGTGGATGACAAGGCCCAGGGCCCCTTAGAAATAAGGAGTTGAGGGCTTTCACCTCCAGCAGACTTTGTAAACCTAGGCAGTGGGGAGCACACAGGAGTCAGAAGGCTCGAGTTTGAATTCTAGCATATCTGTTTGTTAGCTGCCTAACTAACCATGCACAAATCATTTAATGCTGAGCTTCAGTGTCCTCATCTAGAAAATGGTCAGAAGCTCCTTCAGAGGGTGATCGTGGAGAAAGATTTTTTGAAGTCATTATGTACGACAGAAATGTACACTGTAACAGGCTCATCGAACTCTAATGTGGGGCTAAATCTGCTCTTGTGTGACACCAAAATGAAAGTATTCCCTGATCTGAAATGGTTTCTGTGCTCTTGATCCCCCTGCCCACCACCTGGCTTACAGTGACAGGAGCCAGGGTCTTCTGCCTCTGCCCTGCGTTACCTCCCTCATGCCAGAGTGCCTTCTTGAAATGCAAATGAATGAAAGTGGTTTCTTTTTGCCATAGACTTAGCAAAGAATATATTAGAGCTTTGCAGCAGCAGATTGAAGACCTTCAGAAGACTCTGCAAGAGCAAGGGCCCAAGCCTGAAGGGGAAAGTGTAAGGAACTTTAAACGACAAAGGAATCCAGTGTGTTCTGAGCTGTGTCTAGCGGGGGTGGGGTAGGGGAGGCTTCTTATGCTTTCACACCCAAATTAATCTAAGAAATGAGGCTACCATCAAATACCGTATATATCTGCATACCAGATGCAGCAGTTTTTCAGACTTGGAGCCTATCAATTGACCATATGTATGATAAGCCAATTCCTCCTTGGGCTGATACTCTGGGTGCACCTTGGGTCAGGATAGTGCCAGAGGATGATGGTTAGAGGTGAGGCTCACCACACCTGAAGTTTCTGCTGTTCTGGGATTTTTTCATGTCTGGAAAGTAGCTGGGGCTGGTGGGCTAATGGTTAGGGAGAGTTGAGGCACACCCAGTAGCCAAGGATGGAGAAGAGGGATCTTCATTAGGAGAACGTCTCCAAGAGGTTCCCTATGCTCCCAGCCCCATGGACAGCCTTTGAATACATTCTTGGAGTTACCCGTCTTCTTTCCCTGACCTTCCATGAATGCAGCTTTTCTTGCTGTCCACTGACAGTGATAAAGGACTTTGAATTTTACCGAGATCTTCCTCACAGCAGCCCTGTGATGAAGCTGGTGTGGGCACTAGTATGCTCATGTTACAGAGGCAAGCCTGCCCCAACTCCACAGCTTTTTGTCCTACAGGACGCTGCCTCTCAAGCTTCCCTTGCCAGCTGACCTCCTTGTTTTCCAAGGGCTTCAAGGCCCAATTTTACTAGGCCCTGAGCTTTCTTAGCTTTGTCTCCAATTTGGTCTCCTTGGCTGTATGGGGAAAGAGGGAAAAGCCAGCCATGGGAGCAGGGGATTGACTTAACCTGTAGAAAAGAAACATATATGTCTGTGTGTTTGTCTGTCAGTGCTTGTATGTGAGAGGCAATGGTCAGGGGCTAATTCTTCAATTAGCGTATTGGGGCTCATGGCGGAGGGGAGGAAACTTAGTGGGCAGAGTAAGGGAGTAGTAACCCCAGAAGGGAGGTGAGTTTCCTTTCTATCTTGTGTGCGCTATGTATGATTTTCTTTTTTTTCCCCTGGGGGCTTGGAAAATAGAGAACGTCTCATACGTGGCGGCATCTCATATGTGCATATATACGGTATTGTAACCTCTCTAATACACATATTTGTTGTTAAGCCTGACTTTTTGGGTAAAGTCTCTTTCAAAGAGTCAGTAGCTATCTGCTTTTTGTTTTTAACTCTCAGTATTCAGTGGTGTTTTCTAGCTATAAAGCGAAGGGCCCAAGTAGTGGGAATGCCTTCCGTTCCTGCTGAGTGGGGGACATTAGAGCTTATGTTGGGACTTTGCCTTTTCCAAAGCCCCATGAAATGTTTCATGAGGATATTGAATTATAGCCTTTAAAATGCCCATGTAGGTGCTAATTATAACAGATGGAATCGTTTCAGTCTAATTGCAAGACTTAAAATCAAATTTTAAAGCAACTTAATAACAGCACATTTTGTAGTAATTGATAGACATGTGTCTCGTTGAGTTCATAGCGAGCCTTTTCATACAGCATCAGCCTTTCATGAACGACATTCATTTTTATTATGGATTTTCTCTTTAGCTTGCCTTCTTCTGTTCCTCATTTCCTCTTTTCTGAGGTTCTTTGAAGTAAGAAATTGACACCTATTGAAAGTTTCGTTTTATGACTTTAGCCCCAAGTACTGGGCATAACTCCACATGTTTATAAAGTGATTTTCATTAACTGGCAGCATGCACCATAAATAGAGAACTTGGATTTGTAGCTGGTGTCTGTGTGTCGGGGCCATTACCTAACAGTCTTCTGTGTTTTATCTTGTAGTCCAGCAAATTAAAGCAGCAGCTGGAAGCTCATATGTAAGTCGAACTGATCAGTACTGCATTTCCTATGTATGAGGAAGAAGGTTACATGCTTGTAAAGTTTATATCTTTTTGATTCTGTTTGCAAAAGTTAGCACCCTGACCTTAAATCACCTCTTGCATTATGAAAATAAATGATCACTTCAATTAAAACCATCAAGATGCAAAAAGAGAGCTTTTGAAAATCATATTACAAAGCCTATTTATCCACAAATATGTTTAACCTCCTACCAACGTCACAGTAATGGAATTATAAAAAAAAAAAACATGTTTTAATGACATTTTAGAAATTAAGGGCATTTTCCACAAGGCAGTTTATTTTGTTGGCTTTTTAAAGTCTTCTCTTCATATGGCCAAATTTCTGACCAGAAACATTAATTTGGAGCTAGTTTGCATTTGGATAGGTTTGATCTGCCTGCCGTTCTCAATAGGCTCCCTGAAGCCAGAGGAGCAGGTCTGATTATCATGTTATATAACAGCTGGGAACTTGACATGAACTGATAAAATAACACATTGTACCTGCCCTTCCAGATGTTGCATCTCTTAGGAAAGAGAGAGAGAGTGCATCGTCGCCTGGGTACTGGAGTGCATAGCCCAGGCTTCAGGCATTGTTGGGAGGCAAGGGGGAACTCCCCCAAGCCCCAGAACTCCAGGAGGGTGGATTATGACTTGAGCCCAATGAGTTAGCCAAGGTCCCCTTATTGAATCACATGACATGCAATTGTGAGTGCTGAAAAACCTGTGGTAAAACACATCCTTTGAATTCTTTAGGGAAAAGCTGACCGAGGTCCATGAAGAATTACAGAAGAAGCAAGAACTAATTGAAGATCTCCAGCCTGATGTGACTCAAAATGGTAAAGATTCAAGGGGAGAAGCACCTTGGCTTGGGAGGGCTGTTGGGCTCAGCTCTTCTTACCCCCCACCCCCACCCCGCTTCTGCACATGAGTGGAGTGAGCCTGGAGGGGGCAGGACAGCACGAAGGAGGAAGACTCCTCCACCCCAGCTCAGGCCATTTCTTCTCTGCCCCCTTAATGATACAGAATGGGGCTTTTGGCTCCAGTGGTCTCCTATTTTTCTATTATATAGTTTTGAATTTCTGTCTTTTTCAAGGATTGTTTATTGCTTTGTTTTTCATTCAGCTGTTATTTCCTGGTTTAACATCTCCCTTGTCCCCTGCCACCCTTCCAATGCTCCACAGTAGTATCCTCCCTCTTTTGTGACAAAGAAAGAAGTGAAGCCAACCAGACTCACTGAGAGAGCATGCCTGTTTTCAACCCCCACTCCCACCTCAGAGCTTTCTCTCTTGTTTGTCCCCTGGAAATCATCTTGGCCATTGCCTCGAATGGTGCCTCCAAGTTCTCCTCCTGGACTGGGCTTCATGGTCCCTCTGCTTGAGGCTTTTCTTTCTTTGTTTTGCATCATGTCATACAAAGCTTTTTGTACATACATGCTTTTCTGAATTCTTTATTGTCTTAAATTCTCAAAGCACAACAATGTTGTGCTACGTTCACAGACCAGAACTGACCCCCATCCATGGGCAGCTACTGTTCAAGGTTTTTTTGGGCGGGGGGTTGGGGAGAGGGAACCTTTGCTATCAACAGAAAGTTTTGCTTTGAATATTTGGGTGTAACTCTTTGGCCTACGTTTGTATGTGTATTGCAGTACAATTGCTTGATCAAAAAACATGAAGAATTTAGTTACTTTCCTCTTTTAAGTCCTATTTTTGTTAACATCTTTTGTATTTATAATGCCTTCATTTCTGAGTATACTCCTCCCTGGCCTCTGTATTATTCAGCAAGCTGTCTCTTATAAAATATTTTTTTTTAGAAGAGGAGAAAAAACATAGTTGTACAAATAGACCGTAAGTCAGCTGTAACTAACAACACAGGCAGTATTCTGTGGCTGCGATTGTCCCCCAACTCTGCACACAAGTTGGAAGGCACATTTTCTCAGGTTTTCTCCAGGACCAAACTTGGGCATCATCATTCCAGGGTGTGGTTTCATTTTTTTGGTTCTTTCCCTTTTTACTGTAGTCCCGGTCTCCATTCTTTAGTGTCCCTAGTTCTGCGTCAGTTCCTCTATGTCTGCCCACACATTGCCAAGTTCTTGATATTCCTTGTTTTTTAAGGAACCTCAGTAATCCATCGCATCCCTGTGCTGTGAGTCAGTTGATTGCTCAACCACTTGGGCATCTCCTTTGCTCCCAATTCTTAGCTGGGATAGAGAGAAGTGCTGTGCACATGTTGGTACATTGCAAGCCTGCCCCTGACAGGGAGATGTCTCTGGCTTGGGGCAGGCAGTTAAGTCCCTGGTAGAATCATGCTAGTCTACACACACAGCCCCATGCTCTGTCTGTGGTTTGGCATCATTGTCAACACACATCCTCATGGTATGTCCCTGGCCATGCATCATCATCATCTGCTTGCTTAGCCAGAAGCTGTGCCTGTGTACCCGGTCTCACACACAACCCTGTGCCGCGTCCATGGCCTGGCGTTACATTGTCCCTGCATACAGCTCCGTGCTGCATCTGTGGCCCAGGGTCATTGTCCTTGCATGCAGCCTTGTGCTGCATCCGTGGCCCAGCATCATCGTCTGTGCATACAGCCCATGCTCTGTCTGTGGCCCTGACTCTCCACAGCTAAGTCCATCCCATTGTTTTTCATCTTGACCTGTGTCCCAGGGGAAGTCACACCTCAGTATTATTTGGTTGGCATTTGACCGACCTTGATTTGGAGCAGGCTTTCCTCCAGTTGTTCATTGCTTGTGATCCACCAGAGAGCTATTTGTTCCTCTTCTTGGATCCCTTCCCTATTAGAAAAGGGCTTTTCATCTTATACATATTTGTTATAGTCAATGTTGATAGCAGATGCAGACTCTAATCAGAGAGATTGGATTTCACGATTTTTTTCCCCTAGTTAATTTTTTCCCTTATCTGGATTTTTCCCCTTATCTGAGCTGCATTGATTTTGTTCATGCAAAAGCTTTTTAGTTCCATAAAATCCTATGTCCTAACATTGTCTCTTGTAAATGACTAGTTACATTTTAAGGGAAATTGGATTAAAGAAGAAAGCCAAAGATTGAATTTAAAAAACTCTATAGTTTTTTTTTCTCTTTGTCCACTCTAGTTTTTCAGGAGATAAATAAAATGTAAAATATTTTATTTTTTTTCTGTTCAAGTAGTAGAATGCCATGAATGAAATTAGAAATGGTTATGTTTTTGTTCATTTCTGTCAATAGTACAAAAGATAAATGAACTTGAAGCTGCCCTACAGAAGAAAGATGAAGATATGAAAGCGATGGAAGAGAGATACAAAATGTACCTGGAGAAAGCCAGAAATGTAAGTAGATCAACAGCTATCTAGACACCATTGCCTGTGTCCCTTTACCGGAGCTGTATGAATTTTTTTTTTATTTTTGAAAATATACTGCTTTGCTTTTTCCCTAATTACATGTAAAAACAATTTTTAACATTCATTTATAAAATTTTTGAGTACTAAATTCTCTCCATCCTTTCTGTCCCACTCCCATCCCCCCATTGAAAAAGCAAGCAATTTATTATAGATTATACATATGCAGCCATGCAAAACATTTACATATTGGTTATGTGGAAGAAAACACAGGCACAAAGCCCAAGAAAAAAAAAGAAAAAGTATTCTTCGATCTGTATTCAGACTCCATCAGGTCTTTCTCTGGAGGTTGGTAGCATTTTTTATCATAAGCCCTTCTGAATTAACTTGGATCATTGTTATTCACAGTTGATGATCATACAGTATTGCTGTTACTGTATGCAATATTCTCTTGGTTCTGTTCACTTCACTTTTCATCAGTTCATGTAAATCTTTTCAGGTTTTTCTGAAATCATCCTGTTCATCATTTCTTACAACACAATAGTATTCCATCACAGTCATATACCATGACTTGTTCAGCCATTCCTCAATTGATGGACACACTCTAAATTTCCAATTCTTTGCTATAGCTAAAAGAGCTGCTACATTTTGTACATATTTTTGTTTTTTATCTCTTTGGTATACAGACTTCGTAGTGGTATTGTCGGTCAAAGGGTATGTAGGGTTTTATAGCCTTTTGGGCATAGTTCCGAATTGTGCTACAGAATGGTTGAATCGGTTTACAACAACTCTTTCTCAGGGTTGATTGTACCAGGCTCATGGGGTTGGTGCAACGCTCATTGAGAACGAAGGGTCACATTGAAATTGGACTGACCACTTGGGTATTAAATCAAGCCTGCCACATGCCAGACCCTGTGCCAAGCACTTTACAAGTGGGAAGGAGTTGTTGTGATTATCCCTATTTCACAGATGGGAAAGCAGACAAGTAGAACTGAAGTCACCTGTCTGGGGTCACTCAGCTGGGAAGAGTGGGAGGCTGCATTTGACCTTGAATCTTCCTGACTCCAGGCCCAGCGCTGTCCATTGCACTACCCAGCTGCAGAGGGTGTGGTCTATTTACAAAGACCTTGATCTTTTTTTTTTTTCACTTAGCCACTTTTACAGTGGGTTAGTGTCACTCCTGAACCTCAAACTACCTGGCAGCTATTTCTATAATCATTTCTGATTTTCTTTTCACTTTGTTCATTGTGTTTTTGTTCATTTCTAGAATGTTTTCCATCTATAGTTAAATCTTGATATGTGTTACTTGTTTTCTCTGAACAGGTAATTAGAACCTTGGATCCCAAATTAAATCCAGCATCAGCTGAAATAATGCTGCTGAGAAAGCACCTGGCAGAGAAAGACAGAAGGATCGAGATCCTGGAGGTACATTGGCCATTTTTGGCTCAGGCTCTTTTTATTCTCTGCTAGCTTCCAGCCCTGGGGTTTGCATTCCAGGAGCTGCTTTATGTGGGTATTATGGAGCAGGAGCCCCTGGCTCTGGTGACCCAGTTAATAAGGAATAGGTGTAGGGCAGGTTCTGAACTCTGATCTCCAGGCCTTTTTCCCACCCTGCTCTGTACCAGTCATCCCTGGTTGATGGTTTAGGATTGAATTAGGAGGAAGCTCTCCTAAAAATGTCCTCTATCTCTTAGCAAATTGGCAGAGAATCGTCTGTGGGTCGGCTCTTCTGTCACATTAACAGGCTCTGAAGTAGAATGAGTCCAGGCCTGCTGGCAGAGCTCCCAGGGAACAGCTTTAAGCCCGAGTCATGGCTCCTCCAGCCCAGCTCTGGACAGATGGAATTGCCTTGCTTCTTCCTAAGGATGGCCAGGGAGGCCGATGACTAGCACTTTCAAACTCACAGATCCCTTTAAGCCTATTCTCACAGCAGGAATTCCTGTTCCTCTTCCACAGATGATCTGTCTCTAAGATCACACAGCAGAACCCTGTGCTCCCATTCACTTTAGCCTCATGCTCGGTGCTCTCTGCCAGTACAGCACCACTCACCACTTTGTCTGAAGGGCCTGGGACTTAGCCGGCTGCCAGTAGCAACGGTCCCTTTGATTAACCCTTTTGAGTTTTGACTTTAAATACTGCCTTTTACTATCCGTATTTTGAGGGAAGCAATGCACCCTCAACTCGGAGCTCTCTTTTCTGATGAAATCACAGATCAGACTTAAACTACAAATAGAACTGCCTTTTGATTTATTTGAATCAGTACTCTGTGCCAGCCGCTGGGCCAGGCTTTGGGGATACCAAGCCAGATGACAATGCTCACTGCGCTCACGCTGCTTATGTTCCGTTGGCTTGTACATGTACACATGTAAACGCATACGAAAGAAATCAGTGCTAATTATGGGAGGAAGGCACCGGCACAAGGGGAATCAGGGGAGCTGGGGATCAATATATGATCTTGCAAATATTATGAGAATTTGGAAATAGCTTTTGTTCTAGATTCATTTAAAATCTTGCAAATCACTTTATTCTTAAAAACTGCATACATATATGTATAGATACATGTATGACTTTACAAAGCCTGTCTAGTTCTGTTTATTACATTAAGAAATACCTGAGAACTGATCATTGCTTCCCTTTGGTGCTAGGTAGGAAGTTTTTTTTTTTAATTGTTGACTTTTTTTACATCAGTTTATATTTCCTGTTATGTTCCTCC
>JAQQSZ010011498.1:0-12234 GCA_028646595.1 Phalanger gymnotis | reverse complement strand
CCACAGCCACCACCACAGCCACCACCGCAGCCACCACAGCCACCACCACAGCCACAGCAACCCATAGTGTCAGTACAGAGGGTTCAGGTGAAGTGAGGAGAGAGAGGACTCAGAGGAGGTGAGTAAAGACTGATGCTTTCCTTCTGCAGAGCTGTCCTTATATACCATCCTGGGAGGACACAGCCCAGGATGTCGCAAGATACTTCCTTGTTATTGTTTATCTCAGTTTTCATGGGAGAGTCTTACTTTTTGGCTCTTGTTTTCTTCCTCAGTGGACTTCTTTGGCTTAATTTAATGACTTAAATTCAACTTTTTCGTGTTTAGCTTAAAATCACATTGGCAACAGAATAAATTGATTTGTGATATACTCATTTTTTTCATATGGGGGAAATTCTATATTTGGCTCTGAATTAGCTGAGGGATTCCATAGAAGGATTGGACTCTGAGCTCAAGAGGCCCTGTACAGATGCCATCTGGTCCAATTACCTCTTTTTATACATAAGGAGACCAAAGCCCATAGAAGGACTTACCTAAATCCACATAGACTTGTTCTTTTCCATTATTAAGTAGCTAAGAACAAAGATTTTCCCTTTCTGTAGTTATTGACATTAAGTCCCCCAAACTCTCCTAATAATAATAACTAACATATATTTTACATATATAACAAGATATATCTACTACATATAATATATACATATATTATTACATATATTTACATATTGTATATATTATCCATTTTGATCCTTTCAACAACCCTGTGAAGTAGGAACTATTATTATCCCCATTTTAGAAATGAGGAAACTGAGTCTGAGAAAATTCAAGGGATTTGCCCTAGGTCACACAACTAGTAAGAATTAGACCTTGAGTCTTCCAGCTTCCAAGAGAAGCATTCTATTTTGTATGCCATGCTGTGTGAGACAATGTAAAAATCCAAACTGAAAGAGCCACATTTCTCAAATCTGTCATACTTTTACACTGTATTGGCTCCCTGCAGGAAAAGGGGAAAAAAAAGTCCTGAAATTTCTGCTGCCTCCTTTCTGGTTCTGGAATGACTGATTCAAGAAAGCTGAACTCAAATACAATACAAGGATAGTTATTATAGAGCATCCTTAGGGCATGGGTTTTGCAGGCTAAGAGCACAGATCATGTATGTAGCATGTCCAAATTTACCTAGTACTTATCTATCTTTGCAGTAAGTAAACTAAGCAAACTGCATTTCCATCAGGTGATTGGTCCTCTCTGGTGATTGTTTCTTATGCAAGAACTAGTTAATAAGCTACTTGTTCATTCATGTAACACCTGATGCCCATGGGCAAGTAGCTACTATATGTAATGCCCTGTAGTTAGCACTGGTGGAGGTACAAAGATATCACACAGATGGTCTCTTTTCTCAAAAGGCTTAGATGAGGGGTGGGGAACCAGAGGCTTTGAGGCCACACATGGCCTTCTAGGCCTCTGGTGTGGCCTTTTGACTAACTCCAAGTTTTACAGAACAAATCCCCCTGAAAAGAGAAATGTGGGTCTTTCAGTTTGGATTTTTACATTGTCTCACACAGCATGGCATACAAAATAGAATGCTTGTCTTGGAAGCTGGAAGACTTGAGGTCTAATCCTTACTAGTTGCGTGACCTAGGGCAAATCCTTTGAATTTTCTCAGACTCAGTTTCCTCATTTCTAAAATGGGGATAATAATAGCTCCTACTTCACAGGGTTGTTGTAAGAATCCCTTTGTCCTATGAAGTTTGAATTCGGTCAAAGGGCAGCACTTAAGGACCTAGAGGGCCAAGTGAGGTCTTGAGGCTGCAGGCGCCCCACCCTGGCTTCGACTCTAGTAGAAAATACAGGACACATATGCAAATATGCAATAATCACATAAGAAAAACAATGAAGAATAAAATAAAACAAAGACATACATGGCCACCAGTCATGGAGGCAGTGGGGTACAGCAGAAAAAACACAGACTCCAGAATCAAATCCCTAGGTTCAGATCTTAAGTCTGATGCTTACTATCTGTATGACCTTGGGCAAGTCATTTAGCATCCCTTGGCTTTGGTTTCCACAGTTGTAGGGGTTGGACTAGATAGGCTCTGAAATCCCTTTTCACCATAGACCTATAATCCTTTATGAGCTTATGTACAAGCGTCATCAACAAAGTAGTGTTTCAACAATCCGGCTAGCAGCTACTGTGGGGGTGTAAGATCCACCAACAACCAGCACCCAGAAAGCTGCCAACACGCTGCAAAAGGACAGGTTCTTTTGATCCGCTTCAGTAAGGAAAGCAACATTAAGGGGTTGACAAACTTACTTTAATTCAGGATACAGATATCATTCACTCAGTTCAGGGGAAAAAACCAGCACCCTGAACTTCAGAGCAAAATACAAACAAAGTACAAACACCAACACACAGACCTTGTCTGATTCAAATCCCAATACATAGTTACCAAAGTTCAACAAAGTCTCAGCATCCAGGTTACAAGCTAGAGGGCTCCCAGCCACAGCTGCCGGGATGTCTCCACATCAACACCATCACAACTGAGAGCCCTAAACAAATTACAAACATCAACAGACAGACCAAATATAGATTCATAGTTACCAACATCTAGGTTCAGCCCAGGAGCTCATAAGGAGGGCTGGCCCAGAGTGACTCGAGCCACCACTGCTGTGGGAAAGAGCTCCAAAGAAGAGAAAGCCAACCCCTGATTTTATACCTTTTTCAGGGTCAGGGGTGAGTCACACACATCCGACTCACCCACGCAACCTAGAATCGTCACAAAGAGGCAACTTAAACTCACGTGGTCTAAAAGCCTCTGCTGTCCCAGACGTGTCACTCCAACTCATGTGTAAACTAGGCCCTCCCCTGAGTTAGCCCCACCTTGGGCCCCACCTTAGTTACCAATCCACATCCACATAGGTTTTACACCTAATAGGGGCTTGGACCTGGGGCTTAGCACCTAGTAAGGCTCAATGAAATACACTGAATTACCCAAGGGAAACAAAAGCCAAACTCTTCAAGGGCACTTGGTTGAACTAAGTGCTAAGAGCCCGTTTTGCTTACCAACACAAGTAGCTGGTTCTAATCAACCATCTCTCTATCACCTCCTATTTCCTGATGAAGATAAACAGGTTTTGGGGGGTTGTTGTTTTTTAATTAACAAGGGGAGGTCAGTGTTATTTTCTTGCCTCGGTGCCCTGCAGAATACAGCATCTTGGCAGGGCTTACTCAGCTTTCCCAGTATCTGGGCATAGCACACGGAAGGGATGCTGCCAGATCTCTATTTAGTCTCCATAGAGACAGCTAAGAAGGTTTAGCTCATCGGCTCTCTCCCACCACATGTCACTGCTTCTGGGACAGAGGTAGAGAACCTAGTCATTGAGACTAACACCCCCATTTTACAGATAAGGAATCAGGAGCCCAGAAAAGGAAACTAGCTGGCCCAAGTCACATAGATAATAGGCGTCTAAGGCAAGACTCGAACCCAGGTCTTTCTGGCTTTCTCTGTCCACTATACCAGGCTGTGTGTGTCATTATTGCCTGAATAATAAATAATTCTGGAATTGAATTGAATTGCTATCTTTCAGAATCTCTTTATTTCATGGCAAATAAGGATAACAAAATGCATTAGCCATGTATTTGGGGTGAGGTAATATAGTTCCCAAGAAACCTCATGTTCCACACATTATTCGTATTCCCATAATGCCCCTGTCTGAAATATGCTAATGAAAATTCAGCCTCCCCTCAAGAACATTTTCCCCTGGATTGTACAATATGACAGTTTCCTGTGAATGTTGCAATACGCTGTTCTTTCCTCTTCTGGAAGGAAAATTGGAATTGTGGACAGGGGCTTCAACATTTATGCTGTAAAGCATACTACAGAGAACCATCCCCCATCTCTGGCTGACATGGCATCAGTTTCTAACACGGAATCTTCCTACCTTGTTGTGAGGGGGTTCAGGGACTGCCACATCCATGCCCTCCAATCATATGGATGTCTTTGTTTCAGGAGCTTCACACTGCTTTCCAAATGGTTTGCTAGCAGCCCGGGCTGGCCAGCCCACTCTGTCATCATACAGATCTGCCAGCACCAACTGTTTCTGCACAGAGCTGTCTCCATCTGCTTCAATGTTTTTCATCTCCTAAGGTTGAAAGAACTCAAGTTTCTGCCAACAATAAATACACACAGAATATGGGTAGACGCCTAAATGAGAAAAAGATAATGAAGTGCCTCCATTTTTATTCAGATTCACTCCTTCAAATCATATATTAAAATTGGGTACCCATGGTGCATCCAGAGGAAAGATGGTGGGGGTATCTTAAGACATGTTATAGAAGGAATCAGCATTCATAAGTTAGTTTATTTAAAAGGGACTTTAGATGTCCTTGAGTTACTCTCCACACTCCCCCCTTCCCATTTTCATGGGTAAGCAGTTAAGTGTCTTTGCCCATGGTCATACAGTTAGCATCAGAGACAGGATTTGAATCGAGGTCTTCTAAACTCCAAGCCCAACATGCTCTCTACTATGCTATTGTTGCCTCTCAGAGATGTTTAACCTGAAAAGGGGAAGAGGCAGGGGGGATGGGGCAGATGAGGTATACATGTAGTATGTTAACTGTCTCCAATCCTCTTTGGTTCCTCATGCACCCATCTAGGAACACGGATGCAAATTGCAGAGATGGAGATTGCAGTTCAGTGGAAAGAAATGGCTTCCTAACAATTAAATCCAACCAAAAGTGGAACAGTCCACTTCAGCCACTACTTACCCAAAAAGTTCTCCCCTAACTAGAGGTCTTCAAATGATAGGTAGATGGCCAATTGTTATCGAATAGATCGGTGGTAAGCAGACGCTTGCTCGTACCAGCTTTCAATGCCTAGAGGCAGCTAGGGCACCCTAGTGCACAGAGCACTGGGCTTGGAGTCAGGAAGACTTGAGTTCATATCTGGTCTCAGACTTTTACTAGCTGTGTGACCTTGGGCAAGTCACTTAACCTCTGTTTGTCTCAGTTTCCTCAACTATAAAATAGGCATAATAATAGCACTTAACTTGCAGGGTTCTTGTAAGGATCAAACAAGGTCATATATTTGTAAAGTACTTAGCACAGTGCTTAGAATATAATAGGTGCTATATAAATGCTAGCTATTATTATTAATTTTCAGCATGAACTACACCTTGGGAAGGAGCAAAATTCTACAAGTCAGGGCTTGATTTATTGTTTTCTTGATGGTCTAGATTTAAGAAGGTCATGAAAAATGCTTATAATGTAGGTTAAAGTTAAATGTCTGTCACGTGTACATGTTTTTGTTTTAGGGTTTTTTGTTTGTTTGTTTTGAAAAGCTGGTTGTCAAACATTTACCAGGCACCTCTGGATTGCATAGTAACATGTCAGGTTAGGTGACCTCTGAGCTCACTTTCAACTCTGAGATGAGGCCAGAAATCATGATAGCCCCCACTTCCATAGCCCTGCACAGTTTATAGAGCAACTTCCTCTCAGCAATGTATGGGACTATTTAATTCAAGTCTAGGAGAATTTGAAAATAAAAGTGGTTTAAAGCAACTCTGGTCTCTCAACACACTAGATGCTACTGGGAAGTTCCTCTCCAGAAAGTACATGTATATGCCAATATTATATATGTGTGTGTGAAATATATATATACATCTATTCAGACCAGACTGGATATTTCATTTCTGTAGGACTCTTCTGGGGAGAAACTTCCTGTCTCCATGCAGGATAGTACCTCCTTTATAACCTATGATCTTAGAGTTCCTTGGGGTACTAAGAGATTAACTGATACACCCAGGGTTCACCTATGTGTCAGAAACGGGACTATAGACATCATATTATGATTTACATATACACATAGACATACAGGCACACACAGCAGATATTATCTCCAGTGACCCATAACTGCCCACTTGTCTCTGTTTTTCTCTGCTCTAAAAGGTTCAATTATTTATAAATTGGGGAATTGGAATTCTTTATAAGAGATTATCAAAACTTACAGAAACCAAGACAGATTTTGATCTCACGCGAAATGCTTTTTCTTTTTATGGGCTGCAATTCCATTTCAGCTGAGTTCTCTATTATTTTCTCCTCTGATAAGCCATTTGAGTATTGTCCAACACATCCTCACATCCTTGTAATTTTCTGCCGATGAATTTTCTGATGAGAAAGATATTTTTCCCCATTATCCTTACTTGATTTGATAATAATCGGGGTTAGGAAGGGTTTCTGCCATATTTACAGAATATCATATCCAGTGACATAAGACATGGTTTGTGAATTCGTGATTTTTTTCAGCCGATGAGGGGATTCTTGCTTAGGACCTTGTCTTAGGTATAAAACATAATTTCAAATCCTTTTCAGGAGAGTTCAGACAAATAAGTATTTGTCTAGAGTTAAGCAGGTTCATTAAAGCTTTACTTCCACGTGCAAAAGAACTGTGAGAAAATAACCACTATGCAAATAAGGTATTCTTATGAAATCAAGCTTTGTTATTGGATAAAATTTGTGCTTTGAAAGTACTGATCAGCCCAACCTGGATGTGGAAGCTACATAAAGAGGTGCCCATCAACTGTGTGATGAATGAACAAATTATGGTATGTAGTTTGACAATGGAGTACTATTGTGCTGTAAGAAATGATGAAAGGGACTGTTTCAGAGAAACCTCAGAAGAATTATTTGAACTGAAGTAGAGGGAAATGAGTAGAACTAAAACAACTTACATTTAAAATGTTGTAAAAAGGAAGAACTTTAAAAGTCTTAAGAACTCTAATCAACTGCAATAAGCAACCATGATTCCAGAGAACCAATGATGAAGACTGCTACTCATCTCCTGACACAGGGGCCATGGACTAAATATGCAGAATCAGATTTTTTTTCTGGCTGTGGCCATTGTGGAAATTTGTTTTGCTAGACTATACATATCTGTTACAGGGTTTTGTTTCTCTTTTCTTTTTCCTTTTCTTTTTGTTTTTCTATTGAGGGGAACAGGTGAGAGGGAGCAAAAATAAATTATTGTTTAAATTTAAAAAAAAAACCTAGCCAATATATTGCAGCTTGATTGTCAGATACTTGGAAGTAGTTATTATATCCCTTCTAATTCTTCCTTTCTCCAAAATAAACATTCCTAGCTCCTTCAACTGCTCCTCATATGGCAAGATCATATGGCTCTTCACTCCTCTGTTTGCCCTCTTCTAGAAGTTCCTCAACCTACCTTGGAGTGAGTAAAAATGGCACCCAAAATGACTCAATGCTCCAGATATTGTCTGATCAGAACAGAGGACAGTACGATTATCACCTCTCTATGCATACCTCTCTTAACCATACAGCAAAAAAATCCTTATAAGAGAGGTCCCCTTAAATCTCTTAAATGCCATACAACTCAAAACCCCCAGATCTTTTTCAGACAAGTGACTGCCTGGCTCCATCTTGTATTTGTAAAGTGAACTTCTTGAAACCAAGTGTTGTTGCTGTTCAGTTGTTTTCAATCATGTCAGACTCTCCCTGACCCCATCTGGGGTTTTCTTGGTTTGTCATTTCCTTCTCCAACTCATTTTACAGATTAGGAAACCGAGGCAAACAGGGTTAAATGACTTGCCAAAGATCATACAACTAGTGTCTGAGACCTCAGATCCTCCTGACTCCAGGGCTGGCACTCTATCCACTGTGTTGCCTAGCTGCCCTAACCCAAGTGTAAAACTTTACATTTAGTCCCATTAATTTTTCACCTTTCTAAATCTGGCTTCGTGTTCTAGACCTCTGATCCTATGTTCTTTTGTTATACATTGTCAGATGTAATCACTATAGTTTTTCTTTGCTCAGCTGTTTTTCTTTCAAGCGAAAGTTCATGGGGTTCAGGGATATGAGAAAATGACTGATACAAAAAACAAAAGGAATCAATAAAACATTTTTGATGTGCCAGAAGTCTTCCAGTTAGTACTACAGATTGAGATTCCAACATAAAAAAATCTTTGATTGTATTAGGATATTATCCTTTCTTCCACTATCGATGCCAGGATATGTTTCCCTTAAAATGTTTTCTCGTCAGTCTCTCTTTAAAATTCTGGAGAGGTTGGCGTGCTATTTCAGAGAGTAGGGAAAGAAGAGGGGAAAACCCCGATAGCCTTCCCTCTGTGAGCTGAAAGGCATTTCAGCCTAGTAGTTGAAATAACAGTGAACCCAGAGTCAGCAAAGCTGGCTCAAAGTTCGGAAATAAATGGTTCTGCTATTTACTGAGTTGTGTAACTAGGAGCAAAAACTCTTTGGAAACTAAGCCTCAGTCTCCTTACTGTTTAAATGGGAACAATAGGACATGCATTGCCAATCTGCCAGGGTTATGAGGAAAACCCATTGTCAACTGGAAAGAAATCTACAGGCTGTCCCAAAAGTCTTGGTGCAGTTTTGATGTCTCAAGGCTTCAAACTGCACTGAGGCTTTGGGAATACTCTGTGTAAATGTAAATTATTGTCGGTGGGGAAGGGAGAGTGACAGAGGATAGAAGATGTCACTACCTGGCCAGGGCAAGGTTTGGCTAGCATTAAAAAGGAGGTGATGTCATGAGGTTGGGATGAGAGAGCAGTGTGTCACTCAATCCCCAGCTCCTGGGTCACTGGAACTGGACCCTCTGACCCTGGACTACGCCCCTGCCTCTGGTAGATCTTGGTTAATAGCCACTGAACAGAAAAAAGCCAATTCTCTTTATCTTTCTATAGATCAAAGGTTTGTCTATTCTCTCTCCCTCCCCCTGCTCACTGCTGGTTCCTATCTGACACCTCCCCTGCCTTTCTATCCTGTGCTTGTGCCAAGAAGTCTTGGGCTGGTTTGCATGGCCTGACCCAGCTGCCATAGACATAGGGAGGGAAGGGGTAAACTTACAGGGATAGCCCTTCCAAAGGGCACCTAAGGTGTGGTGGAAGCAGGACCCACGTTGCCCTGGCAATGGCAAGGGTTTGGGGCCGGGGTGTGGCTGGGAAGGGGTGGAGAAGATGGGGGTGAGACCTGGAGAAGAAAATAGAATAAGAACAGTTCACATTTATAAGAACTTTAAGAGTTTTCAAAGCACTCTATACATATTATCTCAGATAAGTTTCATGAATAATTCGATGAAGCAAGTTCTACGCACAGTGTCCCAAAAATCTTAATGCAATTTTAAGCTTTAATAGTAATTAGCTACTAAGATATAATCATAATATAATGCAATGTTATGTTGTATTGCAATGTGATGTTATTTTGCTATGCTATACAGTCAGTCCTCAACATTCTTGTGTTTAACTTTCACAACTTCAAGCATTTGTGTGATTTTATTAGTAACCTTGCTTGACTTTCACATAGGTAGCCTCACACATTCCCAGCTATGTGCAGACCCGATATGAGCAAGTTTGTGGAGTGAGCGGAGTCCTTAGGTGTAATCAACCAGCTGGCTAGAGATATCGAGGCAGCAGCTCCCATAATCAATGGCAGTGTCAAGGCTGAGTGTCAACTAGCCTCTGCTGTGCTCCCATGCTCCAAGATCCTTAAGAATCTCAACTGACAGACAAAGCAGACATCACTGATGGATTATTTGAAGCTGGTGCATCCTTCATGATTTCCAGTGCCATTGACCTGAAGAACAGAGAGTCAGAGGGGATGTCCAGACCTCATAGGTCTCAGTGTCTTCTGACGGCAGTAACTAAAGTCCCAGCAACCTCTCCCTTGGTTTTTAGAGAGTGACCAAAGTAGGGAAGTTTACATCAACATAGTATACAGTACAACACCTTCGCATAGCTATCTCAAACAGTGGAAGGCAAGATTCAGATTAAAAATTGTTTTAGTTTTAAGAATTTTATTTCTTGTATAGTATTTAAGATACTGCAGGTTTGATGTGCTATAAAAAAATGAACACTGTCTGAAATCAATGAGTTTTTTTAATTGAGATTTTAGCACAAATGGTCACAGAATTCTAGGGAATTACTAGTGATAAAAAATGTTTTGCATGTTACCAATTTTATTTTGTGTACTGCATTCTATGGGTCATTATTATATGGTTACTGTGTTAGGAAAAATACATGTATTCAGAATTAATATTTTGTTACAAAGAATTATTTGTAGAAAAGTTTATTGTCAGCAATTTCTAGTGAAAGATTACAGTTTTTCGTGATTGCAAAAACCTAACCCTTTATTTCTCATTGGTTCAATGTATCAATATTCATGCTTTTTTTTATTTTCGAACTATTTTATGAGAATATTGCCCCTGTGAAGGTTGAAGATTGACTGTATTATATTACATTGCATTATATCACGTTATATTATATTATGTAGTGACATTATATTATAATAACTATTAAAGATATATAAAAACTATTAAAGTCAAAACTAAGACTTTTGGGATACCCTATATCCATATCTATATTTACCTAAATATAAATACTGGTAATATTCATAAGGGAAGTTCCTTTCTAGGAGTCATATATGCAATTATTTTATGTATAAATATATGTGCATACATATATTTATACACGTGTATGGGTGTGTGTGCACCAGCCTAGAAATTTCATTGCTTTGGGATACTGATATAGATGCTAATAATAATGGTAAGGGAAGTTCCTCTCCAGGAGGCACATATACAAATAGTGTGTGTATAAATATATGTGTGTACATGTATACCTATATACATACACATACATATGTGGATGTATGTATATACATGTGTGTATGTGTAAACCAGCCTAGAAGTTTCATTGCTTTAGAATTCTCCCAGCAAAGAAATTCCCATCCGAACGCAAATATCAGCACCTGCTCTGAGACATATGATCTTTGAGAATTGCCTGGGGTACTGACAGGTAACAGAAATGCCCACCCATCCAAAGTCACAAAGCCCATATATGTTTGAGACATGACTGCAGAATATTGACCTCCTTTTAAAAATGAGAAAGTTGAAGGTCAGAAGGTTAAGTGATTTGCCAACAATCAACCAGCTAGTAAGAGTCACAGGTGGTCTCTGAACCTGGTCTTCCTGGATGTTAAGTCCAGCCTTCTATCCAATGGGCCACATTGTCTCTCAAGGATAACAAGTATTTTCTAGTGATTTTTCAGACATGTCTGACTCTTTGTGATTCCATCTGGGGTTTTCTTGGCAAAGAAACTGGAGCGGTTTGCCATTTCCTTCTCTACCTCATTTTACAGATGAGCAAACTGCGGCAAACAGGGTGAAGAGATGGGTCCAGGGTCACCCACTTAGAAAGTATCTGAGGCCAGATTTGAGCTCCAGATGAGTCTTCCTGACTCCAGACCTGGAGCTGCGTGAAAAATGGTGCCCCTAGCGCCCTGTAGTGAGAGTCAGTATGACAGGTCAACTATAAAACCTTTACTTTATGAAGCTCCCTACATACTGGACAGTAGACTTATCCTGATTTAAGTCAGTCCCATGGTGTCACAGAGCTGTCATGAAAGGATTGTTGAGGTATTCTATGCAATAATAATGACAAAAACAACTATAAATAACATTTCTATAGTGCTTTGAAGTTTGCCAAGCGCTTTATACTCACTTAGGTGGCACAGAGCATGGAGTGTTAAACTTAAGTAGCAACAGCCCATCGGAACTGGGAAATTTCCTATAGACCTTTAAAATGTGGATGTCATTTCTTTGAGAGAAGTTAGGTAGTTGTTGGGTGTTAAAGCATGGAAAACATGAGATATCAGGCACCTTCTGACTCATTTATAGTTGGGCATGCTCCCTTTTGTCAACAAGAAATAGAAGCCAATGAGAATACTCTATTCTGCTGTGGGTACCAAAGAGGGGTGTGACCATGAAAGAGAAGGGGGAGTGTGTTGCTTGAATTCTAAGAGGCCTTAGACAAACAGGAGATGGTCCAATCACAGGAGAGAAATATGAAGCACTCTCGTGAAAGACGCAGGAAGAGGCAAGAGCCTTCCCATAGCAGACATTTGCGCGGGAGGGACCTCCTCATGTGCTCTGGTGGATCTTCCACTTTCTGCATTCAACATTGACTAGCTGTGCGACCACAAGTAAGTCATGGAGCCTCTCTGAACCTCAGTTTAATCATGTGTAAAACTGGAGATAATGGAACCCATGACACCCTACCTCACAGGGTCTCTGGGTGGCTCAAATGAGATAACAATAGCATTTATATAATGCTTTAAACAAAACTGTACAAAAGTTTTCTCATTTGATCCTCATGACACCTCTGGGAGACAGATCCTACTAGTAATCCTACTTTACAGATGAGGGCACTGAGGAA
>JAQQSZ010011497.1:0-12234 GCA_028646595.1 Phalanger gymnotis | reverse complement strand
GGTTTGATTCAAGAAGGGAATAACATACCCTGATAAGCATAGATATCAAACTTGTTCTACAGGTAGTAGGAGGGGAAAGGGGAAAGAAAATGGAGTGGGTGGTCAGAAGGGAGGGAAGAAGTAACAAGGGGAAAAAGGTAGGATAAGGGAGGGTAATCAAGAGGGAGGGTAAACTGAGGAAGGCAGAGGTCAAAAGCAAAACTCTGTTGAGGAGTGGAAGGGAGAAGGAGAAATAAAAAATGGGGTATATAGGATGGAGAAAAAGACACAGATAGTAATCATAACTGTGAATGTGAATGGGATGAACTCTCCCATAAAACAGGCAGATAGCAGAATGGATTAAAAACCATAATCCTATACTATGTTGCTTACTAGAAACACATTTGAAACAGGGATACACACAGGGTAAAGCAGAATATATTTTGCTTCAGCTAAAGTAAAAAAAGCAGGGGTAGCAATCCTAATCTCAGACAAAGCAAAAGCAAAGACAGATCTAATTAAAAGAGATAAGGAAGGACACTATATCTTGCTAAAAGGCACTATAAACAATGAAGCAACATCATTATTTAACATATATGCACCAACTGGTATAGCATGCAGATTCTTAGAGGAGAAGTGAAGGAAGTTACAGGAAGAAATAGACAGCACAACTATAATAATGGGAGACCTCAACTTCCCTCTCTCTGAACTTGATAAAGCTAACCTCAAAATAAACAAAGAAAGAAGATAAGGAGGGGAATAGAATTTTAGAAAAGGCAGATATGATACACCTCTGGAGAAAACTGAATGGGGATAAAAAGAAATGTTCTTTTTTTTCAACAGTATATGGCACATACTCAAAAATTGACCATGTACTAGGCATAAAAACCTCACAATCCAGTGCAGAAATGCAGGAGTAGTCAAAGCATCCTTCTCAGATCATGATGCAATAAAAATTATTTGTCATAAAGAACCATGGAAAAATAAGCTAAAAATTAATAGGAAACTAAATAATCTAATTATAAAGAATGAGTGGGCCAAAGAACAAATCATGGAAACAATAACTTCATTCAAGAGAATGACAATAATGAGACAACATACCAAAACTTATGGGATGCAGCAAAAGCAGTTCTTAGGGGAAGTTTTATATCTCTAAATGCTTACATGAATAAAATAGAGAAAAAGGAGACCAACAAATTGGGCATCCAACTGAAAAAGCTAGAAAAAGAACAAATTGAAAATCCTCAATTAAATACCAAATTAGAAGTACTGAAAATCAAAGGAGAGATTAATAAAACTGAAATTAAGAAAACTATTAAATCAATAAATAAAACCAAGATCTGGGTTTATGAAAAAATCAATAAAATTGATAACCTTTTGGTCAATTTTATTTAAAAAAAGAAAATCAACTTACCAGTATCAAAAATGAAAAGGGCGAATTCACCTCCAATGAAGTGGAAATTAAAACAATAATTAGGAATTTGACCAATTGTATGTCCATAAATTTGACAACCTTAGGGATATGGATGAATATTTACAAAAATATAAATTGTCCAGGTTAACAGAAGAGGAAGTAAAATAACCTAAATAACCCTATCTCAGAAAAAGAAACTTGAGCAAGCCACCAATGAACTCCCTAGGAAAAAATTTCCAAGAGCATATGGAGCACATGTGAATTCCATCAAACTTTTAAAGAACAATTCCTATACTTTATAGACTATTTGAGAAAATAGGTGAGGAAGAAGTCCTACCAAATTCTTTTTATGGCACAAATATGGTACTAATACCCAAACCAGGAAGAGTCAAAACAGAGAAAGAAAATTATAGACCAATTTCCCTAATGAATATTGATGCAAAAATTTTAAATAAAATATTAGCAAAAAGATTGCAACAACTTATCAGGAGAATAATACACTACAACCAGGTAGAATTTATTCCAGGAATGCAAGGCTGGTTCAATATTAGGAAAACTATCAGAATAATTGATCATATCAACAACAAAACTAGCAGAAACCATATGATCATCTCAACAGATGCAGAAAAAGCCTTTGAAAAAATACAACACACATTCCTATTAAAACACTAGAAAGCATAGAAATAAATGGAACCTTCCTTAAAATTATAAATGGCATCTACCTAAAACCATCAACAAGCATTATTTGTAATGGGGATAAGCTAGATGCATTCCCGACAAGATCAGGGGTGAAACAAGAATGTCCTTTATCACCCCTATTATTCAGTCTGGTACTAGAAATGTTAGCTGCAGCAATAAGAGAAGAAAAAGAAATTGGAGAAATTAGAATAGGCAAAGAACAAACTAAATTATCACCTTTTGCAGATGATATGATGATGTACTTAGAGAATCCTAGAGAATCAAGTGAAAAACTACTTGAAATAATAAACAACTTTAGCAAAGTTGCAGGATATAAAATAAACCCACATAAATCCTCAGCATTCCTATACATTACTAACAAAGCCCAACAGCAAGAGATAGGAGAAATTCCATTTAAAGTTACTGTAGACACTATAAAATATTTGTGAGTCTACATGCAAAGATAAATCCAGGGGTTATATGAACATAATTATGAAACACTTTTCACACAATTAAAGTCAGATCTAAATAAATGGAAAAATATCAGTTGCTCAGGGTTAGGGCTAATATAATAAAAATGACAGTTTTGCCACATTAATTTATTTACTCAATGCCATACCAATTGAACTACTAAAATATTATCTTATAGAGCTGGATAAAATAGTAACAAAATTCATCTGAAAGAACAGGAAGTCTAGAATATCTAGGGAATTAATGAAAAGAAATGCTAGGGAAGGTGGACTAGTCATACCAGATATTAAACTGTACTATAAAGCAGCAGTCATCAGAAGTACTTGATACTGGCAAAAAAACAGAGTCATGGATCAGTGGAATAGGCTAGGTACACAAGACACAGTAGTCAGTGACTATAGCAATCTACTCTTTGATAAACCCAAAGAATTCAGCTTCTGGGTTAGGAATTCACTATTTTACAAAAACTACCAGGAGAATTGGAAAATAGTAGGTCAGAAACTGGGCATAGACCAATATCTTACACCATATAACAAAATAAAGTCAAAATGAGTTTATGATTTAGGAATAAAGGCTGATACTAAAAGCAATTTGGGAGAGCCAGGAATAGTTTACCTATCGGTTTTATGGGAAAGCAAAGAATTTATGACACAACAAGTGATAGAGAGTGTTACAAAATACGAAATGGATAATTTTGGTCATGTGAAATTGAAAAGTTTTGTATTAAAAAGCCAATGCAACAAAGATTAGGAGGGAAGCAGAAAATTGGGAGAAACTCTTTACAACCAGTGTCTCTGATAAAGGCCTCATCTCTAAAACATACAGGGAACTGAGCCAAATATATAGGAATACAAGTGATTCCCCAATCGAGAAATGGTCAAAGGATATGAACAGGCAGTTTTCAGAGGAAGAAATTAAAGGTGTCTATAGGCATATGAAAAAATGCTCTAAATCACTACTGATTAGAGAAATGCAAATCAAAACAACTCTTAGGTACCACATCTCTCCTGTCAGATTGGCTAAAATGACAAAACAGGAAGATGATAAATGCTGGAGAGGATATGAGAAAATTGGAACACTGTTACATTGTGAACTGATCCGACCATTCTGGAGAACAATTTGGAACTATGTCCAAAGGGCTATAAAAATGTTCATACCCTTTGACCCAGCAGTACCACTTCTAGCACTGTATCTGAAGCGGGATAAGGACCCATATGTACAAAAAATATTTATAGTGCCTCTTTTTATAGTAGCAAAGAATTGGAAATCAAAGGGATGCCAATCAATTGGGGAATGGCTGAACAAGTTGTGGTATATGAATGTAATGGAATACTATTGTGCTATAAGAAATGGGGATGATACAGACTTAATAATAACCTGGAAAAACCTACACAATATAATGCTGAGTGTGCAGAGCAGAAGTAGGAGAACATTATACATAACCAAAGATATATTGATTCTGTGATGACTAACCTTGATAGACTTTGCTCTTCTCAGCAATCCAAAGTTCAAAGACAACTCCAAAGGACTCATGATGGAGAGAGCTATCTACATCCAGAGAAAGAACTATGGAGCCTGAACACAGATTGGGGCAAACTGTTTGCTCTCCTTTGTGTGTGTGTGTTTTTCTCTTTTGTTTTCGTTTTTGGTTCGTTTTTTGTTTTTTGTTTTTTTTTGGTTTTGTTTCTTCTTTCTCATGATTCTTTCCAGTGGTCATAATTCTTCTTTACAACTTGACTATTATGTAAATAAGTTCAATGTGAAGTTATATATAGAAGATATATCAGATTCCATGCCGTCTTGGGGAGGGAGGGGGGGAGAAAATCTGGAACTCAAAATCATCTGGAACTGGGTATTGTAAACTAAAAATAAAAAAAATCTTAATTTAATAATTAAAAAAGGAAAAAAATAAAATTATAGATTGTAGAAAAAAACAACGATACTAGCAAGTGGTCAGTAAGCCTTTATTTAAAGACTCCAAGTAAGAGAAAACTGTTTATATCATGAACCAATTCATTTCACTTCTCAGTAGTTCTAATTATTAAGAATTTTTTCCATCAAACTTAAAATTGCCTCTGTAGCTTCTAACAATTGCTCCTAATTCTCTTCCCTAAGACCAAGCAGACCAGTCTAATTTTTTCCAGCACATAGTATACATAGGATATAGTGTAAAGAGAGAAGACCAGAAGGCCAAAGACTGGGCCTTGAGTAACACATTTTTTAGGAGATAGACGGTCATAGAGGAGAATTTGAAGTAAACAAAGAAGGTACAGTTAGAGAGATAGCTTGAGAAGCAGGCTAGTACAGTGTTTGGAAGCTAAAGCAGGAGACAATTTTAAGAAGGGGAGTTGGTTAACAGTGTCATACCTAGCAGAGAAGTCAGGGTAAACAGAGAGATCACTGCCAACTTGAGTCTCTCCCAGGAGATATGAATTTGGCTCTTCTATGAGCGTAATAAAGAAGACTTAACTCTCTTCCTTACAAGACTAACAGAGGTGGTTCCTTAACATTACAGAATGAAAAGGGGAAAAGAGTGAATTGGTATGCAAAAGATACTTAACCAACCTCCTTTCTAGCTCCTAACTTGCTTTGGAGGCTCCTCTCCAATTCCCTCCTTAATTCTCTCTCCACTCCTTCAGACTGTAGCGCACACTCTAAGGGTTAGAGGGTGTCAGTAAGTTTTATGGTTCTAGAAAACAGATGTAGAGCAGATGTGCTGGGTACAAAGAAGGCTATCTTCCCAAAATTATCCTTTGCTTATCGCCACCCTGAGTGTACAAAGTTTGGCTGACAATCAATACAACTCACCTTTACTTTCCAACTTCCCAAACTTCCATAATAACATTCTCCCTTAATGTAAATTTCCCATGAAAAGAATCCTGAGAGTTTGTGTGGTGTGACTTTTATTTCAGCTTCTGATCTGTATGATCTATGCCTATTAATACTTTTACTTTTTTCTGTCTTTCTGGCAGGGCCTTTTTAGAGTGGCTCCCTCTGCTTCAAAACTGAAAAAGCTCAAAGCTGCTCTGGACTGCTGTGTACTGGATGTGCAGGAATACTCAGCTGACCCTCATGCTATTGCAGGTAGTGGAGTTACCCGGTTGTCATATGGCTGAGTTAGGGATTTTCAGGAAAGGGACTGAGTAGACCTTTAAGGTAGGTGTGTCTGGGACACTAAAACCAATGAATTCCCATCATGCCTGGAGATGTCCAAGGACAATATACCCAGTTCCAAGTCACACCACAAAAAAGGATCAAGGCAAAAAAAAAAAATCAATTCTTTGTTTTGTCCATCATGCCTTGTCTAAGAATGATTGTGAAAGAGAAGCAGCAGACATCTATTCTCAATGTAATGCCCAAGTACTCAATGCTCTTAATCCAAACCTTCTGAAAGCCAACTTCTAAATTTATGTATAAGACCACTTATCAAGTGCCTTCCTCTGTCCAGTCATAATTGATCATGGTATAATTTGTTCATGTTCAGGAGCTCTAAAGTCTTATCTCAGAGAGTTGCCAGAACCTCTTATGACCTTTGAACTGTATGAAGAGTGGATTCAGGCTTCCAAGTGAGTATCCTGACTGTTACAAAAGCTATGGTTTTGGTTTTGGTGGTGGTGTTTTTTTATAATAATTTACAGAGAGAAATGCTGAAGTAGCCCCTGTTTACAATTCCAGGAGGTAAATGAAGAGAAACTAGTCCTGAAAATATAAGGGAATAGTGAGCCAGAAAATATTGATGAAAGATCAGAGAAATGAGAAAGAATCCATGGGAAATATATGGGCAGATGATACAAAAGCCAGAGTACAAGTTATTGGTGTCCCTGTGTGATAAATAACCTACCTCCCAAATTATATAGAGATCATTATTTTAACCTGCCTTTGTACTAGACAAGAACTGACTTAGATAAGTAGATGGATTCATGATCTCAAAGATGCAGGTACTCTGTAAGTAAAAATCTATATTAGGTAAAACTGAACAGAAGGCTTGTTGCTAAAGGTGAGGGAGAGGGAAATGTGAAAGGAAAAACTGAGCAGTGGGAGAACTTGAGAGTGTAGGAACTGAGGGGAAAGTTCAGTGAACAGCAAAATCTTGATGAACAGTTTAGAGAGCAGCTTCAGTGAATGAAAGTTCATTTAGGTCAAAAGATTACAAAGTTTGTTTCAAGAGATTTCTGGCCCCAGAAACCAAATTGCATTAGAGCAATGGACTTGGGGTCAGAACATGACAAAATGAATTTCGTGCCAGAATTAGGGGTTATGCCCAATAACAGCCACAAAATGCTTTGTTTCCTCAATTATTGGAGATCGAAAAAGCTTGAAGGTATAGCAGAGAGCTAAAAAGTGAAGCCATGCTCTGTGCACATGGTAGGCATTTAATGCATGTTTCTAATAGAATTGGGTTGATAGTTTAAACTAGATGAGGCTAGACTTGTTAACTTGAGTAATTTGCCTACCTCTATGGAGTTTGTACCCCAAGTTTTTTCATTTGATAGGAAATGTGGGCACTCATTACTTTTTTGTGCACTTATAGTTGACCACTTCTCTACCAAGAAGGGAGGTATGTGTCATAATCTGTTCTCTGGACTCAAAAATGTTCATTGCGTTGATCTGAGGTCTCATGTCGTCAAATATTACTTTTTATATTAATATTATCATTGTGTATATTTTTCTTTTAGTTTCTCTTGACTTTGCATCAGTCCCTCTAAATCTTCCTAAATTTTTCTGAATTCTTCATATTTATTGTCTTTTATATATGGCACAATAATATTATATTCTTATGCCATAATTTGTTCAGCCGCTGCCTTAGTCAGTGCTTTTTTAAAGATAATATCAGTGATCCCTTTTTAAAAAGGTATGCTACTCTTTGATTATTTACCATGGAACTGGGGATGTGAATTGTAAAGGGCAAAGCTGTATCCCAAGAACAAAATTAAAAAGAATTTATTGCCTTGAATAGAGAAGACACTTAGCATAGTACGACATATAGTAGGTATTTAATGAATTTTTATTGATTGATTGAAGTGAGAAATGATCACTGGTGAACAGAGAGTCTTTTTTAAAAAAAAAAATCATATCCAGTCTGAATATGCTTTTTTTATTTTCAGATACAAAACTTCTTGAGAGCAGAACCTGTCTTTGTATGGGTGTAGGTATACCTAAATTTATGCAAATGTGTTTGCAAAAAGTGGTGTGTGAATAGAATTTTCGTATATCAAATGTTCTTAAGTGAACTAAGAAAATTTAGAAGTAATAGTTATAAAACACTTAACACAATGCCTGGCACATAACAGATGCTTAAAAATGCTTGTTCCCTCCTACCCTGAATATTTTAGACACCTTCTCATATCAACCAGTTTTGTAACCTTAGAGTTTAGCTTGACTCTTTTCTCCCTCTTCCTCTCCCTCACCCCAAAATCCAATTAGTTGGCAGGTACTTTCAATTCTCCCTCATAACAGCTCTCTACTCACATGGCCACCACCCTATTTCAGGCCATTATCATGTCTTATCTAGACTATTATGGTAACTTCCTAATTGAACTCCCTGCCTGCAGCCCTTCCCCTCTCAAATTTGTGTTCTACACAGTGAACAAAATAATCTGACCACATCACTTCTCTGCTCGAAAACCATCAGTGGGCTTTCTGGCCCCTTACCTTGGCCTGGCATTTAAAAGGCCCTCTTCAATTTTTCTCCAACATAAAACTTTCTGCCTTTGTTTCACACTATTTGCTTTCACATGGTCTAACCATTCTAGCCAATCTGGCCTAATCACACTATTCAAATATTTTAACTAGGCCATATTCCACTTTTGTGCATTTGCACAAGCTGTTCCCCATGTCTGGAATGCACTACTTCCTCATCTTCCCCTTTCAGAATCCTTAACTTTCAGGCTTAGCTCAGGTACTTCATCTTCCTTGAAGATTTCCTAATCTACACCCCACCCCAACCTATCTCTACCATATGTCTCACTTTCTTCAAATTACTGCTTATTTATTTATCTCTTCACCCGTTGTATGATGCAAAGTTCTGTAAGGAAGAGATTGTTATGTTTTTATCTTTGTATTTCCAGCACCTAGTATAAAGCAAGTGCTTAATAAATGTCTGCTATTGAACTGAGAAACCTCACAGTGAATCCTTTTGGAGGCACTGATGCTATATTGGAAGGAGTACTAGGCTTGGAATTAGGACACATAAATTCTAATTTCTACTTTATTAAAACTAGATTGTGACTTTGGGTAACTCTAGGAACAAGAAGGGGGCAATGTAATAAAGATTGTTTGGGCTGTAGGTTAAGAGGGAGGAATAGTGATTTTGCCATTGGAGTATACTACAGATCACTTAGACAGAAAGAAAAAAATTGATGGGGAATGTGAGGAAAAAATCACAAGTTTGGCACAGAAGCATGATACAGTAGTGATGGAAAACTTCAATTATCCAGATGCTTGTTAGAACTTTCTATCTACCAGTAATAGAGAAGGTAATAACTTATTGACTTGTCTTTGTGATAATTTCATCCTTCAAAAGGTGGAGGAAGCAAAAAGGAGAAATTTTATTCTGGATCTGATTCTTACTAATAGGGAAGAACTGGTTGCTGGGATGGAAATTTAAGAACCTTAGGAGGAAAGGACCTCTCTATAGTGATAGAGAGGAAGTCTGAACATGGTCTGACACTAAATTTGGGGAAAACAGATTTCCAAAGAGTTCAGAGGAATGATATGTAGGATTTCATAGAATAAAATAAGTAAGGAGAGATAGAAGATGCTCAAGAAAGAAATTTTGAAGACAAAAAAGGAAACTTCTGATGAAGAAGTAAAGTAAGAACTGTCAAAAGAAACCAATGTGGATGTACCAACCAACCTTGATTTTAAAAGAAAGTGTACAGAAGTTGGAAACAAGACCAAATACTAGAAGACGAATATGATGAGTATGGCACAGTCCCATAAAAATTATGTAAGGAATGCTAAACCACAAAATGAGTTCAGGTCAGCATGAGAGGTTAAGGACAAAACAAAAATGGGGAGGTTTTTTGTTTGTCGTTGCCATACGGGCAGGGGGAAGGAGGGTGAAAGAGAATCTTGCGGTGGTTTGGACAGTGATAACTGACAGTAGAGGAAAAGCAGAACAGCTTAATTCTGATTTTGTTTCTGTTTTCTCGGCAAAGGAGAAGCACGTTTTCCCTGGAAATGACAGAACAAGACTGACAGGGAGTTGATATCCAAAATAAGTTAAGGAGAAAGCAAGAGAGCACCTAACTTCCTTTGATGAATTCGAGTCTCCTGGCCCAGGTGAACGACATTTTCTGGTCCTGAAAGAATTGGCAGATGTGATTGATAAGACACTAAAAAAGATATTCTTGCTATCAGACTCCCTACAAAAGAAGTTCAGTATTTCTCAAACACTGAAATATGTCTAATTTAATGAAAATACCATACTAAATTTGGTTGAAAGATGGATAATGGGAGAGATATGAGATAGAGAAGGGGAAGTGTCCTGATTTTCTTAAAAGAAAAGAGAACAGTCTGCTTAACTTCAATTCCCTAGGAAAGTTCCAGAATGGATCATTAAAGAGATGGTTGAAAGGGAAACTAGAAAGGTAAAAACTGATCATTTTTTTCTGCTGTTTTTTATTTACTTTTTTGGATTTATTTAGTAGTTACTTTTTCCCCAGTTCCATGGAAACAACAATTTTTAACATTTGTTTTTAAAATTTTGAGTTCCAAATTCTATCCCTTCCTCCCTTCCCTATCCTCCCTCATTGAGAAGGCAAGCAATTGCATATGGGTTATATATGTGTAGTGATGCAAAACATATCTATAATAGTCATGTTGTGAAAGAAAACACAGACCAAAAAACTCAAGAAAAACAAAGTAAAAAAAAAAAGTATGGTTCAATCTATATTCAGATACCATCAGTTCTTTCTCTGGGGACGGACAGCATTTTTCATCCTAAGTCCTTCAGTGTTGTCTTGGATCATTGCATTGCTGAGAATAGCTAAATCATTCACAGCTAGTCATCCTACAATATTGCTGTTAATTTGTACCCACTACATTTCACCTTGCATCAACCCATGTTGTAAGTCTTTCTAGGTTTTTCTGAGAGTATCCTGCTCATCATTTCTTACAGTACAATAGCATTCCATCACAATTACATACAACTTATTCAGCCATTCCCTAAATTGATATTCATCCCCTCAATTTCCAATTCTTTACCCCCAGAAAAGAGCTGCTATAAGTATGTTTTACAGATAGGTCCTTTTCCTTTTTGTTTTTCATCTCTTTTGGAATACAGATCTAGTAGTGGTATTGCCTGGTTTTATAGCCCTCTGGGCATAATTCCAAATTGCTATATACAATAGTTTAATCAAATTCACAACTCCAACAACAGCACATTAAAGTCTCATTTTTCCCACATCTCCTCCAACATTTGTCATTTGCCTTTTCTTCCTATTATCTAATCTAATTGTTTTACCTTGCATTTCTCCAATCAATAGTGAGTTAGGATATTTTTTCATATGTCTATAAATGGCTTTAATTACTTCATCTGAAAACTAATTATATCTTTTGATCATTTATCAATTGTGGAATGTCTCTTAGTTTTATAAAATTGATGCAATTTTCTTTATGTTGTAGAAATGAAGCATTTATCAGAGAAGATTCCTTCTAAAAAAATTTTCACAGTTACTATTGCTAACTGTATTTTCCTCCATCCTATATCCCCTACCCCCATTTATTCTATTCTCTCTCTTCTTTCACCCTGTCCCTCCTCAAAAGTGTTTTGCTCTGATTACCCCTTTCCCCATTCTGACCTTTTTTTCTATTAACCCCCTTATTTCCTCCTCCTATTGTCCTGTACAATAAGATAATACCCCATTGCCTGTGTATCTTTTTTCCCAGTTACATGTAAAAACAATTTTTAACATTCATTTTTATAACTTTAAGTTCTAAAGTCTTACCCTTCCTCCCTCTCTAACCACCCTCATTGAGAAGGCAAGCAATTTGATATAACTTATACGTGTACGGTCATACAAAACACTTACAAAATAGTCAATGTTGTTTCCTTTCATCCTGTCCCTCCTCAAAAATG
Source organism: Phalanger gymnotis (assembly GCA_028646595.1). Lineage (NCBI taxonomy): Eukaryota > Metazoa > Chordata > Mammalia > Diprotodontia > Phalangeridae > Phalanger > Phalanger gymnotis. Next base: position 610 of record JAQQSZ010011497.1, on the reverse strand, counting down.
TTCTGATTACCCCCTCCTCCAATTTGCCCTCCCTTCTATCACACACACACCCTTATGCCCTTCCCCCCTACTTTCCTGTAGGGTAAGGTAGATTTCCATACTCAATTGAGTATGTGTGCTTAAGCCAATTCCAAGGAGAGTAAGGTTCATTCGTTCCCTCTCACCTCCCCCCTCTTCCCTTCCACTGTGAAAGCTTTTTTCTCCCTCTTTTATGTGAGATATTTTACCCCATTTTACCTCTTCCTTTCTCTTTCTCCCAGTACATTCCTCTCTCACCCCTTAATTTTTTTTTTCATATTCATCTCACCCTGTGCCCTCTGTCTGCATATAATCCCTCTAACTACCCTAATAATGAAAACCAAGAATCACCTACCCTAATAATGATCAAGATCTCATGAGTTACAAATATCATCGTTTCATGTAGGAATGTAAACAATCGTAGTAGGAAGGCTGAATTTATGATCTCAAAAAGGATCATGTAAGTATCTGAATGGTTCGAAATCGTTAGGTATACAGAATTCTCCAAGCAGAAGGCATCAAAAAATTTATTCAGGGCCCAGAGCAACAAATTAGCGAACCAACCTCCCCATTCCAGTATTGTGAACAGAAG
>JAQQSZ010011496.1:0-12234 GCA_028646595.1 Phalanger gymnotis | reverse complement strand
AAATGACAAAGTTTATGATATTATTATTAACAAATTAACAAGCATCAGTAGTATATGCCAGCACTGTACCAGGAACTGAGCTATTCTTTTCATCTAAATTTTGAAATTCCTCCAACATCTATCACAGAACTCTGCACACAGTAGGTGCTTAATGGTTTCGAATTGAGCTGAAATGAACTTGGTTCTCCTCACAATCATTGGTTATCTATGGAAGTTCCCAAGGGCAGCTTGGCAAAGTAGATGGAGACCTAGCCTTGGGTTCAGAAAGCACTGTACTGAGTTTAAGTTCTGCCCCCAGCACAGACCAGATGTTTGATACTGGGCGAGTCACTTAATCCCTCAGGGTTCTCAGGCAACTCTTTGAGCTTGTAAATTACAGAGCAGGTGCTATCTGTGTTGATAGAGGGAGTTTTCTCAATAAGAGCTCCCTGCACCGAAGAAATCTCAGGTCAGGACCAGATGAAAAAAAAAAAAACAAAAGGTCTGTCTTTGATCTTTACTCACCTGTCTGCCTTAGAATTGCTCAGACCCTTTTCTCTAATCCAGTTTGGCCAATCCAACAGGAATGCATGTGTCTCTTGCTATTTCCAAAGTGTTTCCAAAGGTCCAGCAATCTCCCAAGGCAAGCAGGTCTTGAAGAGACCAGTCCATGGCCTGAGGCACCAACTAGCAGCTTCCTGGCTCCTGCTTTTTCAATACTTCTACACAGGGACCAAAAAAAAAAATTCCTAAGGCACAAGGTGACCATGTCACTTTCCTTCTCAAAATGCATCAGTGGCCCCCTATTGGCTCTATGATAAAATGAAGTCCTCAGTTTACCATATAAGACCCTTTGCAATCAGGATCCAGCCCAGCTTTCAAGGCTTATTCCACATTACTTGATGAACTGTATGATACAATCAAACTGGACTATTTGCTATTTGTCACATAAGACACACATTCTCCCACCCCTGGGCCTTTGCGCAGGCAGTCCCCCTGGCCTGGAATGTTCTCTCTCTCTCTTCACCTCTACTCCACAAAATCCTTAGCTTCTTTCAACTCTCAATTCATGGGCTGTCTCCCACAGGAAGCTGTTTTGGATCTCACTAGTCAGCATTTCTAAATTATGGACCCAATGATTCCAATTTTATAAAACACGAGATATTAAAATCTTGAATTCATGTCACATTTGTCACATTTTCCATCTGGAGTTCTTGCCAAATTGCTTTCACCTTTCTCTTCTTGAAGGTCTGTGGGAAAGGAGTCCATTTTGGGGTGTCCTAAATACATTTTAGAACTTTGTAAGATGGTCCAAGGTCATACTTGAGAACTTCTGAATATATCATGTGAAAATGGAAGCCAAGACAGCTGGATGTCTTCCAAAAAGGGCCAAAGCACTCCTCTTGGTTTTCTGTTCATTTTGGTGTCTTTCAGAGTTTATGATGCTGTTAGAACATTTATTGGGAGGTTGGAGGCTACCTGGCTCCCTAGGATGGAGTTTTCATCAATCTTATATATATGGAGCAATTAGGATAATAAGATTTAGAGCGCAGAGACCTCAAAGATCACCAGTCCCCCTCCCATTTTTTTCAGATTCATCTAACATTTCACCAGTATTTGTGGAGCACCTGGTGCCTCCCTAAATGCCTCCAGGTTCAAACATAAAATCCTCAGGCTTTTAAAGCCCTTCTTGACCTGGTCCCCCCTCCCCCTTACCTTTAGTCTTCTTACATCTTATTTCCCTCTGCCTCCTCTGTGATTGAGTGACACTGACCTCACTACTGTTCCTCACATATGATGCTCCATCTCCCAACTAACTTGGCACCTTTTCCCAGGCTGCCCCCCATCCCTGCCATGCTCACTCTCCTCACCAGCCTGGTTCCCTAGGTTTCCATCCAGTCTCAGCTATGGTCTAACCTTCTACAAAAGCCTTTCCCAATCCTCATTAATCTTATTGCCTTCCCACTGAATTGCCACCCCCCCCCGCCCCCGTCAATTTATCCTGTATGTACCTGGCATGCACACAGTTGTGTGCATGTTGTCTCCCCTGTATGAAGCTGTGAGAGCTGTAAGGGAAAGCATTGTGTTTGTGTTTTTGTTTTGTTTTTGTTTGTTTGTTGGTGTTTTGTCTTTCTTTGCATCCTTAGTGCTTCTCAGTGCCTGGCACATCATAGATACTTATCAAATGCCAGTTGTCTGACTCAGTGACTCAACTATTGGGTTCCGGGCAGTATAGGTTTAACTATAAAAGGGAAACAGGCCTTATCCTCAAGAAAAAGAAGGAAGGCCAAGATTGTTTGGGGAAGGAGAGAAGGCAAGAATGAGTAGACAGACACGAGAAGCTGTTACCAATGGGAGGAGACACCCAAGCTGAGGCTTAGAGGAAGTCAAGGATCCAGAGTGGGGAGGAGAAGAGGGAGTGTGTTTCAGGTATGCAGGGCAGCCTGTGTAAAGGCAGAGGCAGAAGAAGGAATACTATATTTGAAGAACATTAAGTGGGTTGAGGTCCCAGGGCAGGAAGGGAATTAGTCAAGGTCACATGAAGAGGGAGAAGCAGAGCTGGCACTGGAATCCAAGTACTTAGGGCTTGATCTGACGATTGAGTCACAGCACTCCAACATCCCATCAATCAGCCCTGCCATGAGCTTCCCAGAAGGACTGTGCCATTCACTTGGTCCATCATGGTCCCAAATTCCTCATTACAAATATTGGTCCATCGTCGGAGTAGTGATATAGGACAGTGGAAAGAATGCAGCCTACGAAGTCAGAGATCCTGAGTGTGAATCCAGTTCACTTACTTACTGCATGTGTGACCTTGTACAAGTCATTTCATCCCTCTTTGCTTCATTTTTATCACCTGTAAAATAATACCAATAATAGCTAGCACTTTAAGATATACGTAGGGATTAGAGATGTCTCCTCTGACCTTCACAATGATGCTTCGAGATGGGTGCTACTCTCCCATTTCATAGATGAGGAAAGTTCATGGGTTCCCAGAGGTTGTCACTTACTCATGATGACACACCTAGCAAGTATTTGGAGCAGGATTTAAACTCAGGTTTTTCTGTCTCCCAGCTGCCTGTGCTCTATCTATCCAATGCACCACATAGCTACCCCATGAGGGGTATGGTTCAGATGACCTTTGAGGACCGTTCTTCCTCTGAATCTATGAAAACCTGGGCTTTGCTAACTGGGTCAGGGAGGAATGGTGAGCAAGACAAAGAACTGATTGACGCCTTCTCAATTGAAAGGTAATGGGATTTGGGGGCTGCAGACTCAGGGGTCATTCTCAACTCTGGTCTTTTCTACCCATGTGACCTTGAACAAGTTTCTCTAACCCTTTAGGTCTCATTTTGCACTTCTTTAAAATGACAGGGTTAAAAGAACCTATTTGTATAAAAACATTTCTAGCAGCTCTTTTTTGGTGGCTAAGAATTGGAGGTTGAGGAGATGCCCATCAATTGGGGAATGGCGAAACAAGCCATGGCTTATGAAATGTAATGGAATACTATTGTGCTATAAGAAATGACAAGCAGGATGGATTTAGAAAAACCTGGAAAGAGTAACAGGAACTGATGCAAAGTGAACATACTGAATAGAACCAGGACAACATTGTACACAGTAATAGCACTATTGTTCAAGGAAGAACTGTGAATAACTTATCTCTTCCCTACAACACAATGATCCAAGATAATCCCAAAGGACTAATGATAAAGCAGACTAACCCCCTCCAGAGAAAGAACTGATATGGACTGAATACAGACCGAAACATGCTATTTTCACTTTCTTTCTTTTTTTCTTTCATTTGAATCTTTTTGTACAAGATGACTAATATGAAAATATTTTATATAATTGCACATGTATAACCTATATCTGATTGCTTATGGTCTCAGGGAGGGGTAAGGGAGGGAGGGAGGGATAGAATTTAGAAGTCAAAACTTTAAATAAAAATGTTAAAAAATAAAAAAGAGAAGGGTGGGTTGATGACTGGTGAGGTACCTTCTAGCTCTCAATCCATGAGCCTCTGATTTCCTCAATTTCCCTTTTTATATGACACATTCACAAGAGAAACAGGCAAGTCTTGAAACAACCTAATGTTTCCCAAAGTTTATTTCAGGCAAGTTTCCTGTTGCTTCATGGTACATCATCCCCTCCCCCCAGGGACTTTGGGCAAGAATTCACCTCCCCCATCTTTGGGCCTCAGTTTCCTCTTCTGTAAAGTGAGTTGGCTGGGATTATCCTTATGGTTCATAGGATCAGTGAATTATAGACTTAGATATTAAAGACACTTTAGAGTTGTAGTCCAACCTCTTTATTTTACAAATGAGAAAACTGAGACCCAGAGAGGAAGGTCATACAAATAATAAGAAATAGAGACAGAATCTGAACTCAGGGCATCTGACTCCCAACCCTGTGCTCTTTCCATTGTCCTGTACTAAATCCTAGGAACCTTTGAGGTGCCTTGGGGCACGTACAATATCTCCAGATTATAATGTTGGATTTGGCTGATTTGTTAGTTAGTTTTGCTCCAATGTCATGGGCTTTCTTTTCGTTTTTCATTCTTTGCTAAAAGGGGCAGATCCCTGCTTAGAAGTAGAGATGTACTGGGCACAGAAAAGCAAAAGAAACCAATGTTGGGTTTTTTTTAAAGTCACAGACTGGGAGCTAGGATGGACATCCCCACTTTGCCACTGTTTCAGCTGTGTGACCTCAGGCAGGCCTCTCCTTGCCTTCTCCAAACCTCCATTTCCCCCTCTGTAAAGGCAGAGTCTTGGATGAGGCTGGAAGAAGCCCTTCTATAACCTATGGCACCAGCTGCTGCACTGCCCCAGCCTATGAGTGGGCACTCGTTACAAATAAAGAACTGGCCCGTGTCCCTTTCCAACCCATTACCCCTTTATCTGATTGAAGGGAAATGATAGCCACTCTTAAAAGCCATTGATCTAAATGAAAAGAAAGGCTACTCTGCATATAGGTATTGACTTCAGATAGATAGAGAGCGTGCGGTTGGGGAGAGAAATAGACAGTGAAGAGGGAAAGAGAGTCTGGAGGGACAGAAGGAGAAAGACACAGAGAGAAGCCAGAAACCAAAAGGGAAATGCCATGGCTTCCTTGGGCTCACAAAACAGTCTGGTCTCAGCTTTGCCAGAGGGTGGCACTGTTTTCATGAAGAAGAGTGGCTCTCTCTCCCTGGGCTTTGCATCCGTCTGATCAGGCACTCAAATTCTCTCCCTAAACAGCTTTTTAAAAAAAAAAATCCTCTGAGAAACCCTGGCCCTGACTGTTGAGTAGGAAAATGTCTCCTCAGAAACTGCAGGATGTGTGTGCTTGGGGTGGAGGTGGGGGGACAAAGGGAGTGGTGGGCTTCTTTCCCAATCTGGCCCTTTCTGTACAGTTGACCTTAGGAGAACGTGGCTTCCCTGGCACCAACTTTGGGTGGGCTTCATGACTTTAACTAGAATTCAAAGCATGAGTGACATCGAAGACAAATTTTCCACAGTCTTCTGGTTTACATCTCCTCCTGTTGTTAAGCAGGGCGCCTAGTAGCCCCTTTGGCTGCCTCCTCCAAACCCCAAATGATGGACAGAGGCAGGTAGCACCATCATGATCATATATGTGATCCAGGTCAATCCTCAGCTTTCTCAAATGACACCCAAGAGGCCAACCATAAGACGGCATCCTTCAGAAAGCATCACCAAGAGGCACTGGGAATCTGGACAGGGAGTCACATCCTCCTCCTATTGAAAGCTACCAAAAATACCAAGTGGCTTTGACCCTTCCATCTGGGAGGTTTGTTCCCCACCTCCTCGAAGGGCCTAAGTCCTCCCACCCATATGTGCTGGTTCTACCATCTGTTCTGTCTCCATCTGGAAGCGGCGCCGTAAGCCTACACAGACGTAGCTGGAGCCAGTGCTTAGACACAGCAGACACCATGACCTCCCAGCCCAGCATGGCCCACTCGATGCTGTACACACTAATCCATCAGTCTGTAGTTTTTTACTCAGCAGCTAAAATCAGTGACATCCTCTTCCCCTCGTGATCAGCCCCTGATTGTGTTATGTTTCTCTCTTCATTTCCAGGAGAATGTTTATATAATTTACATAGTACTTAGCATCATCCCACTAATCAGTCCACAGCAAGTCTTCTGTTCCATCTCCCTCCCCCAACTAAGGGAACACTCCCAACACACAAGGGAAAAGGCTGAAGTATCAAAGGGAGAAAGTCACCTGGACAAGGTTGCGTAGAACATTTGGCCCAACTCTAGTTTCTCACATTCTCATCAAGTCAGAGATGGATTTAAATATACCAGAAAGGTCACAGGACCACAGAGTCAAAAGAGATGTCAGAACTAAGCTATCCCAATGCCTTCATTGTGTAGGTGAGAGAACTGAGACCCAGAGAGGTTACGATGATTGTCAAAGGCCACACAGATCCTAAGTGCTAGAGGCTCTTCTCTGGCCCCGAAGATGGCTCTCTTTCCAATTTACCATTGTCTTTCTAGAGAGTCAGAATTCTAGAATCTCAGGCATGGAAATTGTCTCAGAGATAGCCTTGTCTAAACTTGACCTGAGAATGAATTCTGTTCTGCACAAGGGAGCAAGCAGCATTTGTTTGAAGACCTCCACTAATGAGAGACTCACCACCACGTACAGCAGCTGCTTTCACTTGAAGAAAGGTTAGGAAGTTTTCCTCCTATGAAACCGAAATCTGCTTTTTTGAAACTTCTCTTCCTGGTTCCGCCTCTGGGGCTGCAGAGAGTAAGTTCTGGGTAGATAGATGGCACAGTGGCTAGAACTAAGCCTTGAGTTTTAATCCTCCCTTCGATGCTTACTAGTTATCTGACCCTGAACAAATCCCTCACCCTCTCCCGACTCCAGTTTCCTCACCTATACAATGAGGGGGCTGGACTCAAAGACGTATAATGTCTTTGCATGTTCCAGTGGATGATCCCATGGTCTTTCTTCCACACGACAATTCTTCAAACACATGAAGATGGTGACAGCACATGCAACTATGAACAGACCTCACCCAGTCTCCCAGTGAAGGAGTATTTCATTCCCCATACCATGGAACCTCTTAGAGCTTGCTCATGGTGAATGAAGAGGCTGCCAAATACTGGTGGCAAAGACAGTTGGGAGCCTTGGGGGTTATGAGGATCTGAAGTCACTTGGGAATTTCACAACAAGCCTTTGGTGAAAGGGCTCCACCTCCAGCTCCTTCTGGTGGCCTTGAGGGAGAAGCTCAGGACTTGGTCAGACCATCAGGGAAGTAATGCATGGCATTCAGGGTACCATGTTGTAGGGAGGAAGGATGTAGATATGCTGGAGTGACCAGAAGAGGGTGACCAGAAAGGTAAAGGGCCTCCAATACACAACTTAGGAGTATCTATCAAAGAAATGGGGAGTGTTTATTTACCCAGAAGAAACTAGACTGAGCGGGATGCAAGATAATGGCTGCTTCAGAGGATGAAGGGCTGTCTTGTGGAGGGATTAGATGTATTCGACCAAAAGCACCATTAGAAGCATTTCTGCAAGTGGGGAGTGGGGGGTGGGGAGGTGCGAGAGGCTAGTGTGATTTATCACATTACTTGGCAACAGTTAGAAACTTTGAAGGAAGATGGAAATTGGATGAAACCATGTCTTCTGGGGACAATGCAGTTGTGTTGAAATTCAGTCACATCTCTCCAATATGTCATCATCCTGGATCGATGTGGACATTTGAAATAACCCAAGATAATGAAACTAGAGTTGGGGAGACATCCTTATTTTGCAGATGAGGACACTGACACCTACAGAGATGAAGTCATTTATCCAAGGTCATATTTTCTGAGGCAGAATTTGAACCCAGGTCTTCTTCCTGCAGAACCAGGGGTCTTGCCACTCTACCATACCTGTTAAATGAGAGAAAGATGAGAGAGAGAAAGAGAGAGAGAGAAAGAGAGAGAGAGAGAGAGAGAGAGAGAGAGAGAAGCTAGGTGGTTCAGTGGATAGAATGTAGGGGGGCCTAGAGTGAGGAAGACCTGAGTTCAAATTTGGCCTTAGACACTGACCAGTTGTGTGACCCTGGGCAAGTCGCTTCACCCTCTTTGCCCCAGTTTCCAAATCTGTAAAATGGGCCCCAGGAGGAAATGGCAAACCAGTTATTTTTGCCAAGAAAACTTCAAATGGGATCATGAAGAGTCAGACATGACTGAAAACAACCAAAAAAGTGTGTTTGTATATTCATGTGTGTGTGTGCGTGCGTGTGTGTGTAAGTGTGTAAATGACATAAGACAGTTCTAAACACTTTGTCTATGGGCCCATTCCTATAGCAATTTCCTCATCTGAAAAATGGCAATTGATGAACAAGCCTTTCTTAAGCGCTTACTATGGGCTAGGCATTTGGATTAAAATAAATAAAAGCAAAAACATTTTCCGACCTCAAGAAGGTCTCCTCCTCCTCCTCTTCCTCCTCCTCCTGCTCCTCCTCCTCCTCCTCTTTCTCCCCCTCCTCCCCCTCCCTCTCCTCCTCCTCCCCCCTCCTCTTCCTCACTCTCTCTCTCTCTCTCTCCCTCTCTCCCAGTCTAGAAGCACATTAACAACTCATGGGCCTGATCTCAGTACTGATGGGAAGCTTTGATCTACCCTGGTTTTTTTTAATGAACTGAGCAGTTTGATGGCCCTCTGCTCCTGTGGGCTCATCACACTGGTGACAGATTTAGTTAGCTAGGTGGCTCAGTGCTTAGAATGCTGGGTCTGCAGTCAAAAAGACTTGGATTCAAATCCCGCCTCAGACATTTATTAAATGTGAGACCCGGGGGAAGAACCTCTGTCTGCCTCAGTTTCCTCGAGTGTCAAATGAGGATAAAAATAGCACCTACCTCCCAGGGTTTGGGTTTTTTTTTATTCAAATGAGATACTATTTGTAAAGCGCTTTGCAAACCTGAAAGCTGTATATAAATGCCAGCTTTGTCCATTATTAGTCAACTAGCTTTAGTTTGAGTGTGGACACACAGTTGTCCTTAGCCCTTTTGCAGCTCAGAATGCCTGAGCTTGAGGAACCCACCAACCTCAGCCTTCTCTAACTACAGGGGAAAGCCACCAGGCCCAGTTGCGCTTCCATTCTAGTCAGGCAGACAACATGAACATAAGTAATTTCAGATCCAAGTCTGCCCTTCTAGAGCCAAGCAGGCCAAGGGTTTCCTCTTTCATTCCACCTAGGAGACACAGACAAGCTTCTTGGTCCCATAGGGCCAAGTTTTCCTTTAAACGGACATACCTGTTTTCCTAAAAATTTTTTAATCAAATAAAAGGTCTTTTTAAAGGTAATTTATGTTTTCCATTTTATCAAATATTACTGTTTCTGATTGTCCCTTGTCTGTTTTGCTCCATTGATCTATTTCTATTTTTTAACCAATATCAGATGGTTTCGATTATCACTGGTTTATAATACAGCTTGAGATCTGGAATATTATTCCCTCTCCATTCATATTTCTTTTTAATCATTCCCCTTGATATTCTAGATATTTTGTTTTCCAAAAATTGTGTAATTTTACCCAGTTCGATAAAGTATACCTTTGGTAAATTGTTTGACATAGCATTAAATGTGTAAATTGACTTTGGTAGTATCATCATGTTGTTATATTGGCACAGCCTAACCATGTGCACTGAATATTCCTCCAGCTAGTTACACTGTTCTTTATTTCTTTAAAGAGAACTTTCTATCCAAATCTACATAACTAGTTGTGCATGTGGTACCCACTTGTCACAGAAGGAAAGGTGATGAGCCCTGTGCAAATCTGATCTGTAGAATCTTTTTCCCTTGGATTGTCTAGGTGTTCAGGTGCTGCATGTTCAAAACCATCAGAGAGAGCAGGCAGCAGCTTGTGACCTTGCCTTGTCTTGCTTCTCCTGGGTGCAGTGTTGCTAAATGATGGGGTGGAGTATAAGAGTTAAATAGGATACATTGCCTACGCTTATGGAGATTTTAGTGATCAAGCACCAACTTGCATTACAGAGCAGAAAGTACTATGTAAAATATTGGGGGATGGCCCTTAGAGACCAGCAGGAGCAGGGGAGACTAGAGCTAGTAGCATCTGAACTAGGTAGGTTTTTATCAGGTAAGGAAGGGGAGTTGAGAGGGCATTCCAAAGGGTGGTCAAGGACACAGCACACTCAGGGCATGGTGGGAGATCAGAGGATTCTAGATTTAGAATGCCAGCTCCTTATCTACTAATCCGCCACCTCTTCTCTTAATTTTACAGATAAGGAAACTGAGGCCCGAGTTCATCCACATAGCACGCAGTGGTGCTGGGAGTTGAGCCCAAGTTCTTTCACTCTAACCCTAGTTGTGCCTTCATGCTATCTCCTAGTGAGCTGAGACTATGCCTTCTTCTTGGGCACTGAATACCATACCAGACACACAGAAGGTAGTCCATAAATGCTGTTGATTGGTTACCTAATCTTAAGTCATCTTTCACTGATGGTAAAATAGTATTTCCTCAGCAGAAAGGAGAACCAGTATCCTTTGGTTGAGAAAGTACTAGACCTGAAGTGAGGTGAAACTCTGGCTGAACCCCACCTCAGTTCCATGACCCAGCAGAAGCCCTTTCAACTTGCTAAGCCTCAATTTCCTCATCTGAAAAATGGGAAGGATAACAAAATTTACTTCATAGAGATTTAAAAGGATCATATGTATAAAATACTTTGCAAACTTGAAAGCATTGTAGAGATGTCAGGAGCTGGTAGACAGCATCTCCTCACCAGGAATTCATTAGAACTGTACATCATAGTACCAGCCAAAAGAAAATGTCAGCTAGGTTACCAATGTTAGTTAGTTATTATTGCTATTATCACCATCATTATTATTCCTTAGCCTGAAAATTCTCTCTGGCTATGCCATGGAAAGTGAATTATGGGAATGATACTCTAGCCCCAGAAAGAAGCATTTCAATGGGGCTCTAACTGCACTGAATCCAACATGCCAACACACTTGAGGGCAACTGAAATATGACTGACAATTGTCAATGCCTGGGATGCTGGGGCAGCATTGGCGGACACCCAACTGCCCAGACCTTGCCTTTTCACCAGGGAAGGTCCATTGTCGACTCATCTGCTAATCATCAGATTGCAGCCTTTACTATTTTGGGGGCGTGAATACTTTCTTTGGAGGTGTATAAACCAGAGTGCCACCTGAACTGAATGTGAGGAAAAGAGACAGAGAGAATGTGTGCTCCTAAATTGTGCAAAGGAAATTTGACTGAGTATAAATAGATGTTGCAGTCAACCAACTTACCATGTGATTTCAGGCTCTGTAGGAGACACATGTGACCTCCTTAATAATAAGATCTAACACTTAAATGAGACATTGAATGTAGAACTCATGGACAACAAGCATGGTGAGGGGCCAAGGGGCCAGACGTTATTTTCTATTTAATCTGTAAGGGCCTATATATGTATATGTTGCCATCCTCTCCCCTCCAGCCCCATAAAACAGGAGCTCTTTGAGAGTGGCGACCAGACGATTCTGTGTACTTGGATCTCCAACACCTGGCACATAGCACGTACTTAATAAATGCCTCTTGGCCTCTTGGTTGAGCATAGGTATTGCTCAAACCTGGTGAGACAGTAGATATAGATTGGGGGGATAGTGCTTAAGACAAAACCACAAGGTTAGTAAAAGTGGGTACAGGTGAAAAACATTTTTTTAACGATACAGTCTTGTGAGAAAATCTGGGAGCCAGAGGAAGGCCTATGGCGGAGAGCATTTGGGTGGAGGTCAATGAGGAAAGGAATAGAGTCAATCCGCTAACCAACAATCAAACACTTACTGTGGTCCTGGCAGCATATTGGGGGCAGGGGTAATGGTGGGGAGAGTTAATTTTTGTTGTCAGACTTTACCACAGACCACCTAGACAGAAAGAGAGAATAGATGAGGAGTTCAAGAACCCTATTAAGTCTGTCATGGAGGAAGAAGGAGAGGCGGCTTTTGTGGCAGGTGACTTCAGTCCTCTGGACACTTACTGGAGGTCTCTTCCTTTGCCAAGAATAGGTAGGACAGTCATCTTTCCTCCACTTGGTCCTGATGCTGAGTCATCCCAAAGAGACACCAATTGGTGACCCTATCACAAGTCAAACCGTCCACTTAGGCTCTCACAGGGACTTAGGGCTCAATGTATCACTTCACTGTACTCCAGCCCTAATGAAGAGGGCTGAACATCCCTTTGTGACCTGTGGACCTTCACCTAAAGCAAAATGAGATGGGAAAATATCCATG
>JAQQSZ010011495.1:0-12234 GCA_028646595.1 Phalanger gymnotis | reverse complement strand
CTTACATGAACTGATGCTGAGAGTATTATATACAGCAAAAGCAACATTGTACAATGATTAACTATGATAGACTTAGCTCTTCTCAGCAATACAATGATCCAAGACAATTCCAAAAAACTTGTGATGGAAAATGCTAACCACATCCAGAGAAAGAACTATGGAGTCTGAATGCAAATTGAAGCCTATTGTTTTCACTCATTTTTTGTTTTTTGTTCCTCATGGTTTTTCCCTTTTGTTTTGATTCTTCTTTTATAACATGACCAATGTAGGAAATATGTTTAACATGATTGTACATGTATAACCTATATCCGATTACTTGCTGTCTTGGGGAGGGAGCAAGGGAGGAGAGGGAGGGAGAAAAATTTGAAACTCAAAATTTTACCAAAATGAATGGTGAAAACTGTCTTTACATGTAATTGGAAAAAATACTATTAAGGAAGAAAAAAACAGAAAAGTGAAGGAGGTCAACAAATAGAGAGTCCAAGAAATGGGTCAGAGGCAAGAGACATATCCATAGATCAGCAAGGAGTCAGTGATATCCAAGGGAGTAGACAGAATAGAACAGTAGGAAAGTTTTACAAAATTTTTTGTTCTCAAGACGTTCAATAAGTATAACTGTATGTTATCCTATCACCTACCCTTCACTTCACCCGACCCTTTGTTGATATATATGAGCTAAAATTGAGGATTGCTGTGTATCTTAGCAAGTTTACATCATATTGTAGGCCAGGCCCAAGTTAGTCTGGTCCAATAATTCAGGCTTGAAAGTTACAATACAATAAGGCAACCATGGGTGATGAAATGTAATTAAAACTATAGTGTAATATAAGAGAAAACACTGGATTTAGAGTCAGAGCACGAGGGTTTGAATCCTCTGTTATTAACTATTGCTGTGACCTTGGGTAATTCACTTCAATTCCTTGTCTGTAACATGATAATGTTGGGCTAGAAGGTCCTCTAGGGTCCGTTTCAGAGCTCTAAATGTATGATCCTACCAATAAGATATGAAAATAATCAATTTAAAGGAATAGAAAGTCAAAATAGAATCCTGTTCCTCTCCCTCCTGGATCCTGCATGTTACTGCAGCAAAGAGTCAGCTAGATTCCAAAGATATTCCTTAGAGGGTGGAAAGAGTCCCAGTGAAACTTCTGATGCTAATCCTTATTTAGCTGCATCTTTTTATACCTCAGGTATCAGATTAATTAAATATCCTCCTTCTCCCTTATAGATCCAGTCTAGCACACACCATGGGAGCCACAACCTGGTACATAAAGCATAAGGCAGGGTTGCTGAGGTGAGCAGGGGGAAGGCAGGGCCGAAGTGAAGGAGACTTGGGCCTTAGTATTGCGGTACCCCTCTCTCTAGTGACAACCTCAATGCACTACTCTGGCATGGTTACCAAGAGTAGCATCAATGTGAGCTTGGCAACAGCTGTGCAAAACAAAACAAAACAAATTACCCTCCATCCCTTTATATTGTATGTATTTTGTTGTCGCTTTGAGTAGATCTTTCTACTTTTTTTTTTAACTGTTACTTCTCCATTTTTTCACTGGCTTTTAATTTTCTTAAATTCTTAATTTGAATATTCTCTATGGGCTTGTCTTTGGCCATCATCTATTCCCTCTTGACAATCTTATTCATTCCTATGGCTTTAAATAATATCTCTGAGAAATGATTCCAAAATTTCTATGACCTATGACTATGACTGTTCTTTTTTCTGATATGTGCCTCCTGCCTGCAGGATATCTTCACTACAATGTCCACTACCACATCAAACTTAATATGACAAAACCAGAATTTATTATTTTCTTTCCTAAACATGCTTGTATTTCTGATTTCACTATTTCTGGCTCTGAAACCACTGTTCACCTTGTTTCCTATGCTTGTAGATTATCTTTGCTTCTTTCCTTTTTCCTTGTTTCATATCCATTTATGCCCCAGGTCCTGTTCCCACATCTTTGCAATGTCTCTCAGGTCTATCTCACTTCTCTCTATTCTTTTCATTCTATTTTATAAACCTTAACTCCTACCCATTTAGTCTATGGCAGCAGTTTCTTTACTGATTTTTCTGCCTCCATTCTCTTCCATCCCTACCTTTGCTTACTGTTTCCTGTGCCTAGAAATGTCCTCCTTTCCTCAACTTTGTAAAATGTTCCTCCATTCTTTAAAGTCTAAATACAATTCTGTCTTCTACATCATGAAACTTTTCTTAATTTTCCTCATTAATAATAAGTTGCCCTCTCATACTTCACATTTGTAACTCTAATGCACTTATCATGCAATATTGTCTTTAAGCACAGAACTGGTCCTAATACTCTTCTATTCAATAATCTCCAGTATCTCTCTAATGCCTCAAAGATAAAACACAAGCTCCACTGTTTAGGTTTTAAATCCCTTCATAACCCGGCCCCAATCTATCACCCAGACTATTGTACAATACTTCCCCTCCTACATTCTGTGGAACAGCCAAATTAGCCTTCTCTCAAGTTTCTCACACATTATATTCCATATCTTGTCTGGTGCCTTTGAACTGTTCATCCCCCTTGCTTGAAATGCATTTCCATCCTTCCTTCGAGGTGCAAGTCAAGAATCAACTCTGATGCCCCCAGCTGCTGTTTCCCCAAACTATCTTATAATTAAGTATTTTATACTTTGTGTATTTATTCATTTTGTATTTATTCTGCATGTACTTATATATGTCCTTATTTTCTTCCGCCACTAGAACATGAGCTCTTTGTCATTTTCATTTATTGTACCTCAGCACCTCACACAGTCCCTCATACATAATGGACATGATAAATCCTTGTTGATTGGTTGATAATCTTGGGCATCAGCTATCTCTGTCGATATTTTATCCTTTTATCAGGCTTTTGCTCCATCAGGGCAAGGATATGTCCCTCAGCGCCCAGCGCCGTATTCTGTACACAGTTGCTGCTATATTTTATGGTATTATATTTGAGCCAATTCTTTAGCTCATCTATCTTTTTGACAATAGTATTTTAACCTATAATTTATGAATATATTCTTTAATGTTTTGGATGGTTCAAAATTTTCATATGCCGTCATTTCTGTGCCTTTCTCTTCTCATCTATCTTTACAAACTTAGACTTTACTCCCCTTCACACACTTTGTAGCCCAACCAAACTGGCCTTCTTGCATTTCTTATACATGACAGAAATTCATTCTATCTACCCCCGTCTTTGTGTCTTTGCACAGGGTGACCTGATCCCTTGCTGGAATGCCCTCCCTCCTGTTGGCCTCTTAGCATTCTGTTTCCTTCAAAATTATCCTTAAGCACCATATCTATCTATCTATCTATCTATCTATCTATCTATCTATCTATCTATCTATCCATCCATCCATCTAAAGCCTTTTCTTCACTCCTTAGCTTCTATTACTTCTACCTCAAAATTATGTTTTATGTGTTTTGTATATACTTATACATTTATATATGTTTGCTTCTATATAGATATATATTTCCTCCCCCTAGAGCATGTAAGCTCCTTGAAGTAAGGGATTTTCCCCACTTTTCTCTGTTTCTCCAATGCACATGGCAATAATGAATTATCATTTTAATATTAATAAGTTAATAAATGCTTCTTGGTTGATGTTCTTGAGAGCACCTCATAACTAATGTCAAGGTAGTACTTTTTAGGATCTCTTCTTCCAGTTAATGTTCTTCTTCCAAAATATATTTTTATTAATTTGGTCGTTGTTTTGACATCACCTATACTTTCCCTTGTATCCCTTCCCCCAGCGCTCACCCCCTCAGTTAAAGACTTCAAGATTACTTTTTCTCGTACTGGTTTCTCTTGTCAGCACACCTTATCACAGGACTCTGGTAAGCTGATTATCTGTGATTTTATCATGCAAATGAGAAAAGATCCATCTTCAAGAGATGCCTGAAGTTCCAAGGTTAAATGACTTGTCTGTGGTCACTAAACTAGGAAACATCAGAGGTAGGGTCTTCATGACTCCAGGTCTAATGCTCTGTCTTAATGAAGGATGCTTCCTCTGAGCAAACTCATTATTCTATTTATACTGATACATTTTTGAAGTGGTTCATCAGATATTTTGAATTTTCAAAATAGTTCAGAGAGGGGAAAAAGTTTAATTTAGAACTTAGTCTGGCAAGTCCTCATAGCTTCAATGTCTGGCAACTTAATTTCCTTCATAGCTATTTTAGAGCATATCTTCCTTGAGATTCTCATTTTCAAGACATTTCTATTTTTATTTCCTAATGTCTGCTCTAGCTTCATTCTCTTTTTGGGTCTGTAGCCACATGATACCACCATAACCAGTTGAAATACTGCAGCAGAAGGTCCTTCCTTTCCCTTTGTTCTTTCTAAATGCCCATACATATGCATGATAAATATTATTCTGACACCAGTACAATTTGTGGTTATAGACCACAGCAGATAAATGCCTTTTTTTGGGAAAGGGAAAAGAAAGGTAGTGAGAGAAGAAGAAAGGTGGGAAAGTGAGAAGATGGGGAAAAGAGAAAGGGGGTAAAGAAAGCAAAAAGGAAGGAAGGAATAAAGAAAGGGAACAAGGAAGGAAGGATGGAAGGAAGGAAAAAGGGAAAGAAGGAATAAAGAAAGAATAAAGGAAGGAAAAATAAAAGAATGAAGAAAGGAAGGAAGAAGTAAAAGAAGAAAGGAAGGAAGGGAATAAGGAATAAAGGGAGGAAAAAGTAAGAGAGGAATAAACAAAGGAAGGAAATTGTATGGTAGAGGATGGCAAGATGTCACCATCAATTGGAGTGCCTCAGGTGGGTTTTTTTATGCCTACACTGGTATAATACTAATAACTCACATTGGAGACATATGCAGAGTCAGGAAGATGTGGGCTGAAGTCCAACCTCTAACATATACTGGCTGTGTGACCCTGAGTGAGTCACTTAAACTCTCAGTGTTCCAGGCACCTCTGTAAAATAAGAGGTTGAAAAGAAGAGGCTTGTTTGCCCTGATAGATGTTCTTCTCTGGGAGCTCCCTAGTCTAATGAAAAGCAAGAGTCTGATAAAAAATGAATTAAAAACAAAAAAAGCCCTTCACATTTATCTACCACTTTAAGGTTCACAGTTTGTGAACCTTACAAACATCTCATTTGATCCTTACAATAGCTTTAGGAGGTAGATGTTCCTCTTTTTATGAACAGACTGAGGTTTAGAGACGTTTAGACGTTAAGAACAGACTGAGATGAACAGACTGAGGTTTAGAGACGTTTAGTGACTTTCCCAGGATCACTCAGCTCGTATATGTTTGAGGCAGGTCTTCCTGACTCCAAGTTTTGCACTATATCCATCAGGCCATGCTGACCCTCTCAATGAAAACACAGGGACTACCTGAAACCTGGTGCCACCTGGATGGAATCTTCAGGCTCAACTCTTCATGAGTTCTGTGTTCATGGCAGCCTTCTTTCAAGAGGCAGTTTGCTATGCTGAATAGAGTGCTGGCTTAGTAGTCATCACCTTGGTTTTGGTTCAGAGCTGTTGCTAGCGATTTTTGCACCTTGGGCAAGTAGTGATGGGTAGAGGGTGGTGATATAAATTCACTTGGAATGATGCTGAAGGGGAAGAAGTGCCCCTCCCCATGATGAAGGCTACCGCAAACACTATGGGGGAGCCATAAAGGGAGGAAGAAGACAACATGCCCCCAAGACCAAGTAGTCAACAATCTCCAAATTTTCTACCCTGATATAAAGCCCCTAGTTGCCTCACCTTCATTAAAGCTCTGGTTTGGATTCAACCTGAGGCATTTTATAATCATTCAGCCTCTGCTTCCTGGTATGTAAAATGGGTAAAATCCTATTTATACTACCTGCCTCATAGTATTATAGATCTAAAGCTAGAAATGGTCTTTGTGATGGTCTAGTCCAAACTCCTCATTTTACAGATGGTGAAATAAAGGCTCAGACATGTAAATTGGCTTTCTTAAATTATGGCATTATTGTGAGGAAAATGCTTTATAAATATAAATATATATATATTATATGGTATACTATATAAATGTGAGAAAACATATATAAATATGGATTATTTTCTGAACCTACCTCTAAGCCATCATTGTCTGCCATCCTTAGAAGAATTAGGAGGCAAGCTGAGTCTACTCATATGGCAGTTCTCTCTCCCTCTTGAAATTATTTACTTTGTGCATTTTTAAAAAATTTGCTTATATGAGTTTACATGCGGCATCCCTTCAGTAGAATGGAAGCTCCTTGAAAGCAGAGGCTATTTTGTTTTTGTCTTTGGATCCCCAATGACTTGCACAATGCCTGGAATATAGTAGGCACTTACTAAATGGTTATTGAAGTTGAAATGGAAGCCTATTAGGTAGATTGGGTAGGTGAGGCTAGCTCCACACATCCAATTTAAAAGTCTGCAGATAAACTGCCCCAGTTTAGTGAAGCAAATTGCCTCAGGCTCCTTGCTGCTATTTGGAACACTTGTCTTTGATGCTCTTGTTTTCTGTTTCTCTGACATATTGCTATGACCTCCCATTTTCATTTCATCTTTGCCTTCTCTGATTTCATTGCCCCGATAAGCATTTTTCCTCTTGCTACACATATAGACAGTCTTGCTTTTTGCCCCCTCAGACCTGATTTATACTACCACAGTACTGATTTCTTCAGTCCCATTCAGACAAATCCTTTCACTCCTATCCATGAATAAATCTTCTGATTTCATATCTCATTTGCTCCTCTGTCCCACTGCCTGGCATTTTGTTGCACTACCATTTTGGAAGGAGACATCTGGATACCCAATGGTATGCGACCCCCTTCCTGGACCAGCCCTAGTTGGGCAGGGCAATTTCTCACTTAGGCTGCATTTACTTGTACTGGAATTGTTATTCCAAATTCTGGTTCTCTAACTGCTACAACTTTTTTTTAAACTGATACGACTCTATCCTCTTCTTCTGTCTCCTAGCCCCACCTCGTCTAGTGTTTCTGTCACTTGTTTTTTATATATTCTGTATTCATAGCTGTCATTGCCAATCATGATAAAAAGACAGATATATTCAACACCATAAAAGATAATCCCATATTTATGGTTTGCATCTCTGTCCATATAGCCAAATGATTGGCTTATGCCACTAAGTTTGGTCCTCCTGACTTTCTAAAAAGCTAGAGGCATGGTTGTCTATCATATACATTACATTATCAACCCATAGTCTTTTTTTTTTTAAGATAGGCTGGATCCAATATGTGTCATGGAGCTTTTGCAGAGTTATTCATTTGTCATTGTGACTTCACAGAAAGGTTTTGCATGTTTTTCATTACACACAGGGATATATAGTACTATATAGTACTATAAGCTTCTGTTTTTTCACATTTTGTGGATCATCATTCTAATATGCAGATCATTGCATGGAATACTGTGACTTGAATGGCTTTATCTTCATCTGTTACTGGTACCTCCTTATCAGTCAATGTTTTGGTGGGATATTGCTGAAATTAATCCAGGTAGCTTTGTGTCTTTTGGTCTGTTCTCAGTTTATGAAGTTATATTGCTAGAAGTGGTAATCGAGGTACACATTCTGCTATCTCTTAATTTATAAGCCTTTTATGTGTATCTTGCCTTGTGGATAATGTTCATTCTATATTTATTTTGTCTCTGTACCTCTTCCATTAAGGTAGGATGCCAAATACTGTCAACTGAAAAGATATCCTGCATGTTACATGGGATAAAGAGGATAGATGCAAAATGAATGATACCCAGAGAATGATGGAATTGATTCCAAACACATCACAGTAGGTCTAGAGATTGCTTTATGTGTCACTCATGGAGTAGTTCATACATTGATTAGGGCTTAGGCTCCTTGAGGGCAAGGATAATTCCATTTGTCTTTTTATCCATCAGTGACTAGTATGGTATTGGCATATAGTAGGTGCTTAACATATTCTTATTGATTGACTAAATGGTCAGATGCTTCAGATATGAAAAGTGTTAAGAATTCTTATTTTTTAAAAAGCTGAAAACCCAGCAACTGTTACTGCATTGTTCTTCTTTTGTAAATCTATATGCTCTTTCCAAGAATCATATTCTCTTTTGTCAAGAAGGACTTACATAATTCCATCAGTTTTGAGTGGGTGGGTTCTTATGTTGGTTTTTCAATAAAATATATGTGACTTAGCAACTTAAAAAATGCAAAGAATATAAAATCTATGTATTGTGAATTTGTATACTATACAAAAGTATTCAGGGTGGTGTGATGGTATTGAAGAGTAGTATTGAACACATTACTCAATAGTGTAATAAAGCCAGCATGTTGACATTATTGAGATAAAGAGTTAATAGAACAGAAACTAAGCTATTTGTGTGATTGCACTGAATTGGTATTGACAAAGCAGTTTGAAAAGGAGAAACAAATTTTTCCCAAACTATTCACAGCATCGTTAGATTCTACTTCACTGGCCCTGGAGTCTCTCCCCACTGAATGGTGCAACTACTCTCTGTATTATGAATTCAGAAGTGTGCTCCAGCCAAGTTTGTCATGTTTTCTTCAATTTTTCAATGTAAACTCAGGTTGCAGCCTCCTAATCGTTTAACCTGCTCTCCTTTTATGAGTTATAGAAGCAATAATTCCTAAGTCACTCACAAGTCAAGTCCACAAGCATTACTTTACAGGTTATACATGTGTAGTCATGCAAGACATATCCATAATAGTCATGTTGTGATAGAAAACAGACAAAAAATTCAAGAAAAATAAAGAACGTTATAAAAGTAAGTTTCAATCTTCAAGAAGCATTTGTTAAGTGGCTATTAACACACCAGGGTACAAAATACTAGGGATAAAAACGCAAAAAGGGGCAAAACAGTCTTTGCTTTCAAGGAACACTCATGCAAACAACTACATACACAATATATTTAGGATAAATTGGGGATAGTCTTAGAGGGAAGGAACTAGCATTAAGGGTGATTAGGAAAGGCTTCTTGTAGAAGGTGGGATTTCAGATGAGAACTGAAGGAAGCCAGGCAAGCAAAGAGGCAGAGAAGAGGAAGGAGAGAATTCTAGGTATGGAGGACAAGCATTGAAAAGGTATGAGGTTCTACTTGGCTGGTGGGACTTTACTTATAGTTGCAATGCATGTCTATTGCCCAATAACAGGTATTAATAGTCATCATTTTAAGGATAGTTACAGCTACCAAAAAACTGATAAAAATAAAAACTAGCCTTCAGTCCTAGATGGCCAAGATAGTGATAAAATAGTGAGGAATATCACATAGTTTTGAGAGTATTTGGAAACTATTTTTTTTGATTATTTTAAAAAATCACTTTCATTTAAAAATTTTCTTCCTCCCCTACTCATTGAGTTATCCCTTATATAACAAAATATGTCATCAAGTCAAGAGGCATTTTTAAAAATTTAATTTATAGTTTCAGATTCTCTTGCTTCCCTCAGCCTCTCCCCATAAGTACATTATTGTGTTGATCAGAGTTACAAAATCTTTCACAGTTGATTATCTTTATAATATTACTATTACTGTGTAAATTATTCTCCTGGTTCTGCTGAGTTCACTTCGCATTAATTCATATGACCCTTCTTGGGTCTTAATTCATATGACCAGGTCTTTCTGATTCCAACCCCCTTCATAATTTCTTATAAGACATTAGTATTTATTAAGTACCTACTGTATGATAAATACCATGCTAATGAAAGAGAAAAACCATAAAATGAAAGAGAAAAACAGATCCTATACACTCAAGGAACTCAAAATCTAATGGATAACACAACATGCAAATTACTATGTACAAATGAGATATATACAGATTAAAATGGAGGTAAAAGCAGAGGGAAGACACAAACATTAAGGACATTCAGGAAAGGCCAGTTGCAGAAGGTTGGCTTTTAGTTGAGACTTGAAGGAAGATAGGGAAGGCAGGAAACAGATGAGGAGAGAGAAAATTCCAGGCATAGAGGCCAGTCAGTAAAGACGTATAGTTAGTGTCTTGTGTGAGGAACAACAAGGAGGCCAGGGTCACTAGATCTCAGAGGGAAGTAAGGTATAAGAAGACTGGATAGGTGGTGTTAAACCTGAAAATTTGGTTGAAGGAAACAACAGGCTAGGTGATAGAAAAAAATTCATATTGCTTATTTATTTATTTATTCATTCATTCATTCCCTTTAAACTTAGCGGATACATGCATGCACAGAGTCAGACCTGAATCTGACTGCCTGAACAAAGGAATGAGAAAACTTATATAAATTATTTTTAGCAGACTCAAAAGTCTGTGTTACCTCACTTTTATGATCCCCATGTATGTTTAACCATGATACAAGAAGAGGATTTTCCTTAATGGAATAGATTTGTAAATACGATAAGAGTGTTGACAAGGGTCAGTTGAAACTACAACCCAACGTTTTTGTGTTTCATTAACATTCCATAGCATAGTATATGTCCACATGATATTAAGCGAGGTAGTGTTTCAGGATTAGGGTCTCATCCCTTAATGGTTAACAGGGGAAAGAATATTCTTAGGTCAACTGGATCTGGCCTTGTTGACAGAGAAAAGATATTCTGAGTTTACTCAGAGAACAAAGAGACTGTTAGGATCAGGCTTTTCTTCTGGTTAAGCAATTCAGGCTCTGAGTCTTGTTGAAATTACAAAAATGATATAAAATGGTATAAAATGTTCCACATTAGTAAGGGTCCAGGTTATAAAGAACTTTAAAAGTCAAATAGGGGGTTTTATATTTGATTATGAAGGTGAGAAGTTTATTCCCTTTGGTAGCTTTTCCTAACCCAAACTTCAAAAACAGAAGAAATGCTTCAGCATCACTAATATCTTTGCTTAATAAATCTTGAATTGACTTAAATGGGAGATCGTGAGGATCCAATTGTCTCTTTAACCCCTTAAATGGTCACTATCCCATTCTCAAGGCACCCTGTTTTAGAGGTTTCCAATTATCAGAAGTTTTTCTCAAATATGAAGGTGCTAGTACTATATAGTTTATTAATCTATGGCCAACTTCTTTATAACCTGACTTATAAAACAAAACTTCCATATCCTTCCATATAGCTACCTTTTATGCTTATTTTATAACTAAGTATCTCAAAATACTATAATTTATTTAATCATCCTTTAGGGATTCAAGGACCTGGAATTTTAGTAGTGTAGGTTGATGCCCATGTGGCTGTATGTGACCAACTCCCAGTATGGCCTGAACCAGATTAAAATGTAATTGGGAAATGTTTAACAAAAATAAATAAAAATATAATAAAACATAGATAATGCTAATTTGTGTTTTTTTAAGTCAATATGTAGGCTTTAGGGATCTATTTCTTCTGAATCTGATATCACTGGTGTAGTAATACCTCTGCCAATGCAGATTGCCATCTCTCTATAGAGCTTAGTAGTTTTTTTTTGAGAGTTGTGGTAGCTGAAAAATTCATCATTTTATGTCTA
Source organism: Phalanger gymnotis (assembly GCA_028646595.1). Lineage (NCBI taxonomy): Eukaryota > Metazoa > Chordata > Mammalia > Diprotodontia > Phalangeridae > Phalanger > Phalanger gymnotis. The sequence goes on along the minus strand of JAQQSZ010011495.1, from coordinate 825 downwards.
ACATCATGATGAGTCTACCAGAACTTGTTTTTAGATAACATTACAGTCTTCTGGCACCATGCCTTTCTCACTTGGTAGAATATGTTAGAGCTAATATTCTACTGCCACAACATTTGGTCATTTCCATGTTACAATGAAGAATAACAAAGAGGAATTTAATGGAGAATTTTATTTCAAACACTTGTATAATTCCTGGTACCTTCAGTAAAGCAATTTCCTTACTTAAAGGAATCTTGGAATAAATCTAAGGGATAAGATAGAGATAGGCAGTGGATTTGTGATTTCATTGATAACAATGGGAACTCCCAGTGAAAAAAACTACTACCAATATAGAGTTGCTGGTGATCACCAAGAGGTTAAGTGATTTGCCCTTGGTTACACTGTCGGATGGCAGAGGCATGACTTTAATATAAGTTTTCCTATTATTGAGGTTGGATCTTTTTCTACTCTGTCATCTTGAAATATTCATCGTTTCCTTACCAGTACGGCTGACAGAGCCAATTTCCTACAGCCCTTTTCGGTATGTTACTGGGAGCAACTTGATAGCTATAGGGACCGTTGCTGTCTGTCTTTTGTTCTCAAAGAGGGCCATGACTTTAGGGAGGTGATGCCATGACATGCGAGTGAATTGGATTTAAGCGAGGGAAGGCTGTGCAAAGTCACCAGCCTCACTTTCACCTCTGGAGCCATCTGGGTCCAGTGGCAAGATATAGAGCAGCATCTTTAACAGATCTCAGTTTTGACAGAGGCAAAACCCATTCAGTGATCAAGACTAGGTAAGAAATGAGGCAGAGAATGGCTTCTATTAGCTAGTTTTAAAAAAAT